>JARVGS010001792.1:33426221-33438196 GCA_031762315.1 Hypsolebias antenori | reverse complement strand
CCTCAGGAAGGAGGTTGAGGAGCATTAAGTGTAGAACCACTAGACTGAGGAACAGCTTCTACCCTGAAGCTGTTACACTCATGAATCTCTAACCAGTATAACCACTGTAATACCGCTTCAATTGGAGATTTGACATTTAATCCATGCTGCTGATTATACATGCTGCTGATTATACATGCTGCTGATTATGCATGCTGCTGATTATAAGTGCTGCTGATTATACGTGCTGCTGATTTCTGAACCATACATTGCTGTATTCATACCCATCTGCTCACAACAGACTCCTGTTCAGGCTGCTGTTAATATACTGTATTACTGTACTTGACATTATTATTGATTAGCATATTTCAGTGTATATTTTAGAGCCTTGTATACTGTTTCTTTGTATACTTTTTTTTGTTACTATTTTGGGATGTAACTGGGACCTTGTGTACACAAATTTGTTCCACCTCATGCACCACATGTGATGCAAATGACAATAAAGATCCTTGAAGATTGAAAAATTCAAATGATATTACAACAATATAAAGCATTCAATGCTAATTGGGCAAAAAAGCACCACTATCAGCTGACAGAGTCAAATACACAGAAATGACTAAATAATGTATTTGTGTTTAATTAAGCATGGCTGAGAACCTGTTTGAATTTGTCAAAAAGGTCCAAACCTTTAAATAAATGAAGGTAGAATTTCTTTAAAGACTACCGTATGTCTTCACAGCTGTCTTGCTTGCCAAGGTTTTAATCAAAATTCTCTGATCTGGGAACAATTAAGTTTTACTATTTGTACAATTAACTTAAATATATCAGTTTGTTGGCTAATGCTGATTAACTGTGGTGGCCATCATGAATGTGAATGGCTCTAGAGTTAATCAGTTGTAGATGTGCATTTGATGAATACGTACTTTCTTAGAGGTTCAATAAAACCCTCCCAGCGATTTATAAAATATTCCACTAAGAGTCAAACCAAGATGAGCACAAGCACAACGTGATTGTCCTCGTTTCATGGATTTTTATCAAGTGTTCTTCTTTATAAAAAGTTTCTTCACATCATTAGTTCCCACCTTACCCAGCTAATGTGAAATCTTTGTTAGAAATCACCACTAACTATTATAATGCAATCACTGCATGGCTCTGAGACAACAGCGTGAATAAAACAGAATACTTGCTCCGTCTAATTTACGTCGGTAATGTCTGCAGCCGCCTGCTGATTTTCAGGTGAGCTGCTGCATTCATTACCATCGTTCTTCAAGCCTGAACAAAAGTGATTCTTATCTGTTTTTGAGCACTCGTTGTCAACCCGACACCCAATCGCATATTTTTATTAAAACCATTTTTTGGGCTTCACCTCGCTGTGGTGTCACAGCTGCCATCACACACTATGAAATAAATATGAGCACCTTGTATCTTTAAGAGTGAGCCCAAACATAAATCGTGTCAGTATGGAAGAGAACATAGCGTTTTTTTTTTTGTTTTTTTTTTTATCATCAAGCTATACCCACACCAGCTTAAGCATATAAACAGTTTCTTTACTGTAATTGGGCATCGTAGATAAGAAACATATCTGGTGTTGCAGCTGAGCCTCTGAGGCTCCCATCAGCACCTCAGCACGAGGAGGGGGATGGGAGTGACATGCATGGCTGATGACAGAAGCCTCAGTGTGACCGTGAGCGATGGGACAACAGCCTAGATCAAACAATGACACAGCCAGTGTCGGTCAGAGGAGGAACCGGACAGCAGTTCACTTGCTATCAGCGCAGTCTTGTTTTTAAAGGAGCTTATTTTTAGAGCAGCTTCAAGTGACAAAACGCTGCAGGAAAGGCAGTCGATGGGAATGAAAGGTCAGAGTTTTATGTGTGTTCGATCCAATTCAAATGTAGAGGCAACATCATCAAAGCGCAACAGCAATGAACATGTTTATTGTTGTTGTTGCTGTTTACATGGATGTCCTTAGAGATCTAGTAGTACAAATCATTCCTGTTACATTTTCCCATACAGTAAAACAACTATTTTTAAAACTTTATACATTAAATCTCCATTGGTAATACAGTACTCCCTTGTTTATCGCAGGGGATCCATACCCCGAAGACCCGTGATAAGTGAAAAACCACAAAGTAGGAATAGTAGTACAAGTAATAAGTAGTACTTTAAAATCTATTTGAAGGTGTTTCAAAATCTTCCCACACTCTTGCAATATTTAAACAAAAATGTTGTGATTTCCCTCTCTGCCGCTGCTCTTTGCCACCTGCATGCGTTCTTGGCCACGCCCACGTTTCCGCTCTGCACGGAGAACAGCTATTCAGCTGCAGCTGGAAGTTTGTCTTGCAGTTTGGGCTGCACAATGCTGCATCAGGTGCTAAATAATTTAAAATACAGTAATTCATTTTAAACAAAAAAATATATATTTCCACGCTGATCGTGCGGCTCATCCATCAATCAGCCAGTTGTGTGTCATATCTAATTTTGAAAAACCACGATAGAGAGTCCAGGATAAACGAACAGCGAAGTAGCGAGGGACTACTGTATTTTGAATTTTGTGAAGCTTCAAACAAAGAAAAAATGAAATAGAAATTACTTGTAGGTGTGAAAATGTTGACTTCTACTGTAGGTGGCTATTTTTCATTCATGAACGTAATTGCATTATACAATTCAAATCTATTTCTTTTCTTTTTTCCTGGTGGTCTAATTTTGATTCTTTTAGTACAATTGTAAGAAATCAAGGACTTATTTAAATTGTTTCAAACACCACATGCTTATATGGGTTTTTAAAATAAAAAAATCAGGAATGTATTTATTTTAAGTTCATACGAGCGGCGCACACATGTTCAGGGTGTCCCCTGCCTCTCACACAGTGACTGCTGGATATAGACACCAGTGACCCTGGTGACCCCAAACAGGAAGCAGGTAAAGCTAATGGATGGATGGATGAGTGCCACAGAGACTGTGGACTATTTGTCTATGGTAGGACTGGTATAGTAGCACTGACTACGAAAAGCTTAGTGGAACAGAAGATGTGCTGTATTTTTGATAGGCAGTGTCTGTTGGGAGCCAGATGGTTGAGCATTTCCAGTTTAGCAGTGCTGCAGATCAAAAACAGTTCCAAAACCATGAACTCAGACTGCCACTGCTCTATTTGTGACAACCCAAAGATAAATCTCATCTGTCTTCAGTGGGGGACATGTCTAGGCAAAGCCCTAAGTCTAATATTAGCAAGATTGTTCACATGACACAGGTGAACACCACCTCCATCAAACAAGTCGTAAAAAAACATCTTGAGTTTATTTAAAAATACAGCTGTTTGGACAACATGGCAGCTTTTGACATTTCCAACAGGTTTCTTGAGAATTTGTTACAAATCATTAATTGAAAACATTGCTCTTCAAGTCAAACGATGCACTTATAAAATCTAATTTGAAGTTCAGCTTTTATTTTCATTGTCAAATCTGAACCCACCTCAACTCGATTACACCAGTGTACTGTGCTATTTGACATGTGGCTGCCTCGTTTATTCTCTGTGGAATAAAACCAAGACTGTTCAGTCTGCAAGATCCCACACAGTCTTTAAGCTTGAACCTACTTTCCAGCAACAATTTCTGGTTCCACCTTACCAAATATGAATAAATATGTCTTTCACCGTGTTATGAATGGCCTCACTGCACACAGACGTGAAATTGTTTTCCCGTCAGAATGTCAGCTAAGTTTGCATGTTCAATTTTATGGGTTGCTAAGCACAAAAATGGCTCAATATTCATGTTATTTATTTATTATTCGTTACCACTGGTCCGTGTATTATAAAGCTCTAAAAATGCTTTTTATTCATTTAATTCCAGTTGACTCTCCACATCACTATATAGTAAATTGTTTTCTATATATTCTTTAATATTTCCTTTTATGAACTGACAGGCAGATTCACTAAGATGGTGCAGCACATCTCTTCTGCTCAACCTTTAACACTTTTTGCAGCGACTACCTGCTCCTTCTCTGTGCCACAGTTACAAATCCAACAGGACTATATTACATGGCAGCCTAAGCAAAATGAAACCAGTGATACATGTGTGAGTATGTTGATCAGTTTTTTTTTTTATCAGCACTATCTAAACATGACTATTGCTGACAACCGCAGCAGGCTCAAAAGTGACTGAATGAAAGAGGAAAATATTTCTCACACTGAGCAACAATGCTAAGAAAAACTCCCTAAAGTTCCCTGAACATCTCAATCACATTCAGGCCATAAAATACTTTATTTTCAGTTCTGTTTGTCATTTTTTGGGTGTGAATCACTAAGTTGAAATGTTTTATGACCATATTTTCTGTCAGAATATGAACTGGCAACAACAGGAATTCACCTGGTATTTACTATTTATTTGTAAATGTAACAAAGTCTGTCACTTCTTACTGCAGGAGAGGATGGATTATAGTTTGTTCTGACATGAGGGGCCTTTTTATGAAAGTGAAACTCTGGATTTTCACTCTTCCGCTGTTTCTTCTTGAATGAAGCAAATGCTCTGCTGTCAGGAGGCGATCATAACTGATGCAGTGCTGGTCTTCAAAATAAGACGCCTTTTGCCTTGGCAGTCAGTAACATAAATATGAACAGACTTTCATCTAAATGCTGTCTAATACCTTATTTAAATGTGGGCAAACGGCACCATTTTGTTAGCAGCAAATGTTAAGGTGCACATCTCCCTTTGAGAGGGCTTTGTGAATTAGTCTGAATCTAAAAATGCACAGTGCGTTGACTTTGAGCTTGACTGTGAAAAATGTGGGTAAGAACTGAATGTTTCTCTCAGACTTTTTAAGCCATGATTTTTCTTAGAGTTTAACATATGACAGAGGAGGAACTTCAAAAGAGATGAACTGCATTTAAATGTTATACGCAGAGTCACTGAATTTGACGGTTCATTTGCATTCCCAGAATCCAGTGTGCTAATTTTTAACTTGGCCAGATTGACGACAAAAAAAAAAAAAAAAAAAAAAAACACGTTTAGGAAAAATGTTTTAGGGAAAGTGGAGACAGCAAAGTGTAAACATGTTTAATTCACTTCAGTACTATTGAAACACATTGGGTTGATGCATCACTGTCCCTCTGAACGGCAGCTAACCTTATATGTAGTACATGCTGTTCATTCAGGTTCATTCAGGGCCTTTAGACTTGCAAAGCTTGAGAAGGTAAGTGCCACTAAAGAGGTATTTGCTGATTCTAATGAGGTACTTAAGGTCAAAATAGTGCTTCATAAGCTTGTTAACAGGCTTAAAACCTGTTCATCTGATTATTCCAAGGTTGGTAGCATCAACGAGAGAGCAGTGCTGTGATAACCCTCATGATGCTCATTTCTGGGCACAACAGCCTGCTGAAAATCCTGGACTATTGTTTACTTGTTGGGTCTGGTGACCGGCCATCAGGCAACCATAAAGAAGGGATTCTCTGACTTATGTCCTCCCAATCTAATTGGTGCTGCCTCTTCGATGGCATGCCAGTGGTAGACAATGAACAATGAAGGGAATAGGCAATTATTTTGTGCTGCTGGTAGACATGGTAATAGTTTTATTGGTGTGCTGAGTCCTCATCCCCCTGTAGTCATCCCCTTAAGTCATGGAATCCAATTGGCTGTCCGTGCACAAACAAAGGTAAAAAGGTTGGTGACCTGCAGTGGAAGTATACTGTTAAAGGGCTCTTAACAAATCATGCCAAGTTTGTGATGGCAGGCGTTTGCATGCACTCCTGCCACTGCCAAATGTAAAGTCCACATGAAAAACAGTTTCTTTATCAAAGCTTGTTTTTGTTTAAAAAAGAATGAGAAATATAACTGTGATTGTGTCAATCAAGCTGAATGTCATGGTTTTGTTGAAAGAATGGATTCAGAGATTTATTATGTTTGGTTCTGTTTGAAATTTGGTGTAACAGCCTAGAAGAAGATGAAACAGTTCTGAACCAATCATACTTGTCATATTTTGTATACGTCAGGGTTTGGACGGCATTAATTTCTTTGTATAATCATATGATAGAAGGTGGATGTGGAAGCTTTGTAGTTCATTTGATGCTTGATTTTCCTCTTCCGTTTAGAAGTGATGACTACTGTGTACACATTGTGCCTGAGCTACTTTGACTGAGCTCGGCCTGGACAACAGACTGTTCTAAGAATAATGAATAAAGCTGACCCTTCAGGCTGTGAACGTCTGGCCTACGAGGAAGTGAATGTTTCCCAGCTAAACAAGATTACCAGTAGATACAAATCGCACAAGGAAGGAACCTGAATGACAATAACCAAATAATTTTGGGAGGTGTCTAGACACACTGTAGCTTTTTAGCTCTCAGCAGTGGCTGACTGATGGGACTGGTTTATTTGTCTTGTCTCCATGCAGAGTGTGTGAAGGAGACGATTCCTTGTTGGAGAGCCACAGCTTGGTGGATGTTTGTTAGACATGAAGCAGAACGCAGAGTGACAGCTCAATCCTCAAAGAGTTGTTCAAACTCCAGCATGACACCAGGATCATACAAAAACTGTTGACAGTTTCATTTTCCTGCAGGGCGATGACGGTATGCAAAATGCCTAATGCACAAAATAGTCAAATGGATTATTGTGTTGTTTTTTTTTTTTTTTTAATTAAGAAGCTTGAAAAAACATAAGCTTCTGATTGTACAGGAGTGAGATAGAGAAACAGTGTTTGTTATTTTACAAAACCTAAAATAAACTGATTTGTAACCATTTAATTGCAAGTTATTCAAGGTAAACCAGTCAGTTTGTCAATAACCTGAAGATGAGCATATAATATAGTTAGTTTATTACCTATAAAGGTCAACGTTCTTTTGTTTTATTTACCGACTGACATGTGAAACCAATTCATTAGTCTTAGGGATATTCGGAACCACTGACTGATTTATTGGGAAAACTGGAAGATTAAATGCTAAGAGAACACACCATTTATCTGAAGGCACCGCTCCAGCATGGATTTAGACTGTTTGATAAAACTATATACACAGACCAGTGATAAAACTCGCTCAAGTAGCAACAGACACATGAAAACTATAAGAACACTGATTTTTAACAATTCTGCTTTGTTGGGTTGTGGTCATAATGTTCCAAGCTGATCATTTTATTAGTAATATTAGATGATTTTATTTAAAACTGCTTAAAAATGGTTGGTTTAATGCTTTCACTACCCCATCAAGACAAACTCTATGATTTTTTTTTCTTTTTCCCTGGGGTGACTGATGATAACAATATTTTTTTTTTCTATTACATATCCATACCCAACACTTTAGTGTCCATTTTGTGAAACTTGCTAAAAGATTAAATTATAATTAGCTTCTACCAGAGCTAGTAGTATAATTACACCAGCTGGGCTAATGTCATTAAAAAGTGTTGAGATTATTTCTACATGTTTTTCTTGATTTTAATATTAACTTAGTTAAACTTATAAAGCAACAAAAGTAATGAGTAGGAAAATTCCTTCTGCATATTCATGATGTACTAACACTCACAGAGTCATATTTACAGAATTATATATACTAGATGGTTTGAGTAAGTTGCATTTATAGAAAGTTATCATTTTTAATTACATTAGCTTAAATTTGCTACCTATACCATGAAGTGACATATCAACCATTTGGTCAAGCACATTTAAAAAAAAATATTGAACGTAATTCAAGTTTTTTTTTTTTTTCTGCATCAAGGGTCATAATTCTATTTAGTAAGGATTTTATCACCAAAATATGTTAAAAATTAGTTTACTTGCCATTCAAAGTTTACCCAGAACTATGCCATGCTTGACATACTGGTTTTTAACATTATGGTTGGAGGATGAATACCAACCTACCATTTACTGTCATAGTTCCATCCGGTGAGTCGAATTGCATACTTTAACCAAATGGTAGAGATGTTTGGATCAGTTTGAGTTAGGTTAGGCACTCTCTTCTTTGAAATCTAGTGACTCAAAATGTGGTCAGTTGTTTGGTTGACCAGTCATTAACATCAAAATGTTCAGATATTTAAATATATGACACAGTGTTGCTGTTGATATGAGGATCCAACAAGTGAAGAATCAGATCAGAAGGTGACGCCAAATTTAAGCAAATTGTTAAGGAAGCACTTTGGATAATTGGAGCGACTCAAATTAATGATCATCACATAAAACACAATTAATGTATCTCTTTGAGTTTTTACCTAAAACAAACATTCAGTTTCACCTGCTGCTATAGACATAGTGCTCAGTATTTGAGGTGATCGCATCATTGGAGTTATTGTGCAGTTTAGCACAGGTCAGTAAAAGTTCATGCTGTTAAAGAATACAGCCCAGTAAAGTGTTTCTCAACAGACAGTGTAAGCACAAACAGAAGGTAATGAATCACGCTGCTCCATTAGCCTCCTAATAAGCAGTTTCAGAGCAGCACACCCTTCACTCAGCAACGCGTTTGACACAGAATATGGATGACATTTAAAGCTTTGCACGATTATTAAGAGCGGCTGCTGCACTTTATGATCCTTGCCTGGACAAGAACTCAGGCTCTGACGTGTGATGTGAAATTGGAGCCACTTCCTACCGTTCAGCTGGTTGTACACCACATCCTCCAGCCTCTCCAGCCGCTGAAGAATGGACTGTCTGTCCACCAGGTTGGAAACTTTTCCATTTCTGGCTCGCAGCCGCTGCTCGGAAACCCGGCCGATCTGGACGAGCTCCTCGGAGCGGTCCTGGATCCTGCAGTACACCGAGAACAGGATGATCCCCACGAACACCAGGATGTTGACGGTCAGCAAAGTTTTGATTTTGCGTGCCACGGCCATGAAAAGAGGAGACGGTGCGGCTGACACGAGTCAAGCCCAGCAGCTGTGCATGAGCGGCTCCGACACCCCGCGCCTCTCTGGCCAGAGGGGGCTGAGTGCGACCGGTCCTTTCAGCACCACGGACAGCTCCGGAGGCTGCGCTCCATCCACGGCGGAGCGGAGCAGCACGCGGAGGAGGCGAGGTGCGCGTGCTTGTGTGCGTGTGTTGGGGGGTTCAGGGCAGGAAACGGTGCTTCTGGGTGGGAGGTAAACAGCTCCGTCGCTTCAGCCACACTTTACAAGCGAGGATGAAGCACAGAGGGCGGCAGCATCCTCTCTAACAACGCGCCCTCTCCAGCTCCTCATCCCCGGATCGTCTCCTCCATGTCCCGGCGCGCGCATCCAAACATCACCCCCACTGTCCCCGTGTCCCTCTGCTACTTCCTCTTTCTGGAGATGTTGTGGTCACTCAGATAGTCCCACTCTGCAAATCCGAACCTGAGGTGCATCCGCTAAATACGAGGAAGTAAAACGAGGCGGCGATTCTCTCTCTCTCTCTCTCTCTCTCGCTCTCTCTCTGTTTTCCTCCTTTCTTTCTTTTCCTCCCTCCTCCTCCACCCGTCGGTTAATCGCTGCCTCCTTCTGGTCGGTGCTGAAGCTTCAGGGGAGTTCAAGGCAGATTTGTGCTCAGATGCAGCCGAACATGTTGTCTCTCCTCTTCCTCTCCCTGTCAGAGGAGGAAGAGCCGCCGCTGCGTCCTGACGTTCGGAGCGCGCTCATGAATATTCAGAGGCAGCCGTGTGGGATGAGCGGCTCCCCTCAGCTGCTGAACTGTGAAAATGTGCGTGAAGACGTGTTAACAGATGAGCTGATCCATGATGAGTTGAGGTTAACGGCTCCTGCGCGCTGGCGACTTTGATGTGCGTTTTTAAATTTGCATGTTATGCAACTGCCTCTAGTCTGCACGCGCGCGCGCAGCACAAGCATGGCCAGCTTGCAGAAGAGGAAGGATCAGCAAACTGTTTCCATGCTTCGGTGGATGAGCCGTTCTGTTATGACAGAGCATTTCATCCGACTACAACCTCAGCTGGGGAGAAAGTTAGGCTGTCACGTGGAATGTGAATAAAACAAAATGGAAGGATTTGGAATTCTCATGGAGCCATATTTTCTTGAACACAATAAGCATTGAATGGTTAAATTAAGAAAATGTACATTTCTTAATAACATAACATTTAAACAGTTCGGACAGAGAAAGGTCTGACAGGAGATTTTGGAGGGACATGTTTCGTTCTTGTCTGACGTACGATTCTAACTGTTCAACAGTTCTGGGTCTTTGCTGGAGTTTTCCATTCATGATGTGTCAGATGTTTTAATGTGCGAGCGGTCTGGACTGCAGCAGGTCAGCTCAGCACCTGGTCTATATTGAAGCCATGCAGCTGTAAAGGATGCTGTACAGTATTTTGTTCAGAGGTGTCCTGCTGATTTACGAAAGGCGCTCTCTGCAAATGACAATATCTGGATGGTAGGATATGTTTTCTAAACCCGTATATACTTTTCTTCATTGATGGGGCCTTTCCAGATGTGTAAGTTACCCAGCCCATAAAAAAAATCAATGCACCCCTATATCATCAGTGAGGCAGACTTTAAACTGTGCACTGATAACAGGCCTCCTCTTTAGCATAGAGGACATGGCATTCCTGGTTTGTATCCATCCACTCATCTGTCCATTATATTTTACCCGCTTCTTCCATTTCGGGCCACAGGGGTCACTGGTGTCCATGTCCAGCAGTTACTGTGAAAGAGGTGGGGGACACCCTGAACAGGTCTCCAGTCCTTCATAGGAACACATAGAGACAAACGAGACAAACAACCATTCACTTTCTCACTCACACCTAGAGACAATTTAGAGTTACCAATCAGTCCAACATGTGTTTTTGATCTGTGGGAGGAAACTGGAGTACCTGGAGAAAACCCACACATGAATGGAGAGAACATGCAAACTCCACCCAGGAAGGCCCTCAGCCAGAATTCAATCTGACAACGTTCTCACTGGGAATCAACAGCTCTACAAACTGTGCCGCCACATTCCTGGTTTCCAAAAACAATTTTAAGCTTTGGTTTATCTGACTACAGAATAATTGTGTTCACATTGTGTCATGTTTTTTTTTTTTTTTACATTTTGATGTGGAGTTGTGATTTATAAAAAAAAAAAGAAAAAAAAAAAGGAAAAATAAAAAATATCACTGAATCCTTTGCTCACGTAGAGTTGCATTCGGGT
The DNA here is from genome assembly GCA_031762315.1 of Hypsolebias antenori. Lineage (NCBI taxonomy): Eukaryota > Metazoa > Chordata > Actinopteri > Cyprinodontiformes > Rivulidae > Hypsolebias > Hypsolebias antenori. The sequence continues at coordinate 33,427,159 of JARVGS010001792.1, read as the reverse complement.
CCAAAACAATCAGATCCGACCTGGCCCCAGCCTGTAGCAATCATTTCCAAACCCCTAACTGATGAATTAACAATAGTTACAGGTTCAAACCTGAAACAACACCCCTCCACCCCTGACATTTTTAATTAAGCTTTGACTGCTTATACAGTTGTTAAAAGTCAGCAGATGCACATGGCTGAGTATAGGGGGCAGAAGATCGTAGCTGAGGTGGTGCTTGTCCTTTCATGGCCCATTAAATCCCACATTAAATCCCTGCTTTTGCCTGCATTCTGCATTATTCAAACTCAGACCCTGCTCTGACATGTCTGCTTTGGGGTCTCACCTGTTTGGGTTATCGGCCACGTGCATCCGCTGAGTGCAGCAGCTGAATGAACGTCCATGTGGGTGATGGATTGCTGCCTGGCAGTATAGCCCCATCTGAAGCTTAACTGAACCTTTTTTTAACCTCTTTCAAGGCCGGTCAGCTTGCAGTGAAATGCTCACGTGCGGCTGGTGACAGTATGGCAAGCCATGTTGCTGTATAATTGGATCGCGTCTGATCCCCTGATGTAATCAAAAGCCCAACACCGACCCAACCCGCCAATCCAGCACATTATTATTATGGCCCAAACTTGGGTTGGGCCAAGCCGGACTTCGGGCCCAGGTTAGCAATGAGCATGAACTTTCTTAGCAATGACAGCTTTGCACTGCTGTACTGTGTATCTAAAACACAAGATTATTTTAAAGAGCAGTCAATATGTATTACTGTGAACTGTCTCCTGAAATACCCATGTAATTATGGCTTAAATGACTTTTGCACAAAGATGCTTTTACGTATTAAGCAAATCCAAACATAATCAAAGCACTTGGACCACCCCCCCCCAAACACACACACACACACACACACACACACACACACACACACACACACACACACACACAAATGAGAGAAGCTTAGA
>JARVGS010001792.1:33097805-33109686 GCA_031762315.1 Hypsolebias antenori | reverse complement strand
TTTTTGAATGTCCAGAGGACCAGACTTAGCTTTTTTAGATTTTTCTACCTGGATTATCGAGCATGCATCAGGGTATTGTTATAAATTTATTTATTCTAATCACAGGCCCACCTTCTCTAACCTCTGCACCACCACTCCCCACTTTACCTGTAATAGTTATCTGCTATGACAGGTCATTTTAAATTGTGTGCAACATTATACCAGTAATTTGTCTTTTGTGCTTTGGCTCCTCTAATTTGCTTCCAAATGTTTGTACCGTATTTTTCAGACTATAAGGCGCACGTAAAATCTTTTAGTTTTCTCAAAACTCAGCAGTGAGCCTTGTAATCTGGTGCACCTTATGTATTAATTCTGGATGTGCTTACTGACCTCAAACTGATTTTATGTGGCACACAACGCTCAAAAATCTGTCAAAGTGAACTTGTTTCACTTATCGCGCCTTATAATCTGGTGCGCCTTATAGTCAGAAAAATACAGTAACTCAAATTGTACTTTTAAAGTTAAACCAAAGACAATTTTCAGAATTTTTAAAACTAGTATAGAAGCTCATTTCCGCCATGAAAGAAAAAAATCAAAGCCCAACAGGAAGTCATAATTTTGACTTTTAAAGTCATAATTACGAGAATAAAAGTCATAATTATGAGTTTTAAATTCATAATTATTACATTTATTCTCATAATTATGACTTTAAAACTCAATTATGACTTTCTGTTGGACTTTTATTTCATAGTGGGAATGGGCTTCGATACTAAATGCTATATAAAGCGACGAAAAGATGTATACATTACATACCTTTATTTAAAAGAATTGATGTTTGAAGGCAGAGTGACATACAATGAATGCATGACTTCATGTGCTATGCAAGGAAACTACCAGTGTCTGACAGGAAGTTGCATCCCTGTAGAGTCACTGTGTCTGGCAAGGGACAAACTTAGAAATTAAATTAGAAAAGTCAAAATTATGATTTTACAAGTCAAAATTATGATTTTACAAGTAGAAATTATGACTTTTATTCTCATAATTATGACTTTAAAACTCGTAATTATGACTTTAAATCTTGTAATTATGACTGTAAAACCTAAAATTATGCCTTTTGTTCTTGTAATTATGACTTTAAAGGTCAAATTTATGATTTTAAAAGTCAAATTTATGATTTTAAAAGTCAAAATTATGACTTTTATTCTCATAATGATGACTTTAAAACTGATTTTTATTCTCGTAATTATGAGTTTAAAACTCGAAATTATGACTTTAAAAGTCAAAATTATGACTTACTGTTGGGCTTTTATTTTTTTCTTTCATGATAGAAATGGGCTTCCGTAGTTTAGTCCAAAAGCATCAATTACAAAAATCAAAGGGCACATCCACAAAGCTAGTGTGGAGTTCTATAAAGAATGTAAATGGGAGTCAGTTAAACTTTGAATACCTGCTCTGCTGTAAATTCAGAAGACAGCATGTTTTTCTGCTTCCTTGAAAGTCATCTTCTGTATTAAACAGACTCGACTCGGCGCCAGCTCGGAGACTCATTTTATGAATCCTTTAAATGTCTATAAAAGTTAGTGTAGAAGCTGTGTGCTCAGCAGTGTGGAACGGAAGAATGCGTTTGAAATAAAGTGGGATCTATATAAAAAAAAAGGCTGTGTAACATGGCCAGAGCTGTAAAAAAAGGACAAGTTAAGCTCTGTCACCCAGAGCAATCTGGCTAGCAGATCTGCCACAAAGAGCTATAGTCAGAATTTGTTGATCCTGTCTGTGGAGAAAGCTCTTACATCCACTTCCTTTTTCCTTTTTAATCCACAGGTTGTTTGCCCATAGATCAAAGGTAATAAAATGCATCTGGTCCTCTTTTTGCAAACAGGCCACACAGCTCATGTGAGAGGGGCCACTTTGTCAGTGCATCGGAAACGAGGACGCACACCTTAGAACCAGCAGGGCTTTACCCAAGGCGTGGAATGAGATCAAAATTAAACACACACACACTCACAGGCTCAAACACACACACGGAGCTGGAGCACAAGGCCAGTTGTCGAGTCAATAAAGAAAACAGGCACTCTGAGAGAGGGAGAGAACATAAACAGAGCTCTGCCAAGCTTCTGTTTGCATTCCACACATCCCGGATGCGTCGCTCAGCATCAGCCTCAAGTACTTTAAATACAAAATTGTTCATAGGTACACTTACAATATAATTTGTAGCTATTGCTCATGATGCAATATGTTTGATTGATTTATTTATTTTGCTATGTGTTGTCATCGTTGTATGTTCCCATACAATGATGACATTACTTCTCTGCATTTAACCCATCACATGTGGGATACACCCAGGTGGAGCAGTGGGCAGCTATGGAAGCGCCCGGGGAGCAATTAGGGATTAGGTGTCTTGCTCAAGGACACCATGACATGTGGGCATGGCAGGGTGCTGAGCCATCGACTTTCTGGTCCAAAGTTGGCTGCCCTACCTTTACACCACAGTGGCCCAATTATTATGTGGCCAAATAGAGTGACACTAAAAAGTTTAAAGTGACTTTAACGACAACTGTATTTAAATTACATAAGTAACAGTTTAGCTAATAGTAGCCTATAATTTAACACCAATTATTTTTGTCCAGCCTTAAAGGAATGAATCCTTAGATCAGGGCTGGTCAACTGATGGTCCGGGGGTCCAATCAGGCCCACAGGTGAGCTCGTTTCAGCTCACCAATGGGTTCATCTTCCAATAAAACTAAATTTTAAACCATACAACAAACTTACTTAATGACAGTAACTGCTGGATGCCTGGCCCCTGACCTCTTGTATTTCGGTAACTGTGGCCCCCTGGGTGCTTTAGCTGGATGGACCTGCCTTAGACGCTTGGTATAAAATCCAAAATGAACTCCTGGGATTTCATTGTTTGATTTTTTTTTTTTACCCATTTGGTTTGATGGCAGGTTCAAAAGCACATTCCATTCAGTGCAACCTGCTGTTTGTGAAATTTATTAATAAAGGCGAAAAAACGTCTGCTTTCAGCTGGTGTCTGAATTACAACATTAAAATCATGTTTCGTTGTCTGAATAAAGACAGAGCACTTAATCTCAGCAGGCAGGGAGAACTGTTACTCCATCTTGAGCTGTGCATTGGGCATCCATCGGCTCCCTCAATGTAGAGTCAAATGACAGATGGTGAAGATTCTCAGTCATCCATGATAAACTTCTTCAGTATGAAAACAATCAGTTGTTTTGGGGGGTTTTCCACCATTTTTTTTATTTTTTTTGGATCAAATGACACATCTTCCTTTATCAAGTCATTAATGTGAGACATGGTATTGCCAGTGTTTGGTCTTTCCTCATGGCTTGCCATCAGATCTCCAAGTTAGCTTCGGGTTTGAAAGAAACAGTAAGAGCAGACGCTAAGAGGGAAACAGTAATAAAGGTGGAGAGTTGTAAAGCGTACAGAGAGAGTTCAGAGTATCGTATTCCAGCTTCCTGCCTAATTGTTTCCTGGCAGCAGAAGCAAGCCTGTTCTCAGTGCATAAATCCTCCTATTTTCATTTATGTGCTCCAGGTGTTGATGAAACAATCCCCCTGCCGGATAATCATATTTCCCCTTCCCACTTGCCAAGGCAGTGAAAGAGAGAGGATGGCTGCCCCCTTGTCTCTTACCCATCTCCACACACAGTTATCCCACCAATCACACCGAACGCTGCATGTCTTGGTTTGTGTGCGCGCTCGTGAGTGGATCTCCATTACATTTTAATTTGCACAATAATACAAGAGAGGTGGAAAACGGTTACACTCCACACTGAACAGCTACGAGCCACGCTATAGTGTATAAATTTGCATGAGTACGCTGGTGCCACATAGGAGAGGGCAAATTTCGTGTCAGCTCAACATTTAATCAGTAAATAACTCACGGGGGGGGGGGGGGGGCAGGCGGACTTAGCATAGTTCTAAATCAGAGGTCTGAAACCTTTTTGATCAAAAAAGCCATTTTGACACCTTCATTCATGAAATTAAATCTGTCCGGAGCTGCAGCAACCTGCTACACCTGTGATTATCAACTGGTGGCCCCACTGTAGGTTTGCTGGAGGGGGCTTTTGTGGCCAGTAGGTGAACGCTAAAAATATCCAATGATTGATATCTTTTACAATTTAATACAGATGAAAAGACCAGATTCTTGTAAAGAGGCATCAACTTGGGGTGTGTAGTTAAAAAAACAACAACTATGACCTATGCAGACCTTTGTAATTTTTTTTAATTGTGAAAAAATTAAGTATGGAAATAAAGCATAAAGTTAAAATGTGTTTTACTCCTTGTACTAGATCCAGTATTCACATATTTGCAAAGGACATTACAGAAAAAAACAACTAAAACTAGTCCCTTTTTGTTGTAGTTTGTATAACAACCAGTAAAATTCAGTTTTATTTAGTTTTGGTCAAAGCTTGAAAGAGCCGCTGCAGCTGGACCAAAGAGCCGCATGTTGCTCCAGAGCCGCAGGTTGCAGACCCCTGATCTAGATGGTTAAGAAGTCACTCCACTGCACAATAAAATGCTCAAATGTTAGTTGATAGCTCTGTATCTTTTTGGTGGCCTGCAGTTTTGCCGTTATGATTTCTGAAGCCTCTAAATGTAGCTGAAGGTCGAGTACCATAACTCTGGAAGTCTTTTCAAGCTCTTTTGGCTGCAGGCGGGGATGTTAACACAAGAACAGAGTCTGTGCTGTCATCACACATTTATTTGTGTTAAAAGGCCGTCCTCTTGTGTAGAGTCAAAAAGTAATTGTGTTTTATTTTTTCCAGTTACAAATCACTTAATCAAGTCATTCCAGTGATGAGAAGAAATTCAAGCTGCTTGTGCACGTCGCAGCACTGGAACGGGCCGTGCTCAGGTGCCCCACGGTCCAGGCCTCATGTCATTAGTCAGCTCAGTCTGCCTTGCTGACCCAGCATCCAGGTCCATGACAGGAATCCACAGCGAACAGAAAGGGCAAAGCGAGCTTATGTGTGTTTTTGACCCCTTTAAGCAAAACAGCAGGCATTGTTTGCAGCAGCCGGCACAATGGCTTTCCTGTTCACGGCTAGCACAAGTGAAAGCTTGTCAGAGCTGAGGAAAGTGAGCGTGAAAAGAAAGAGGAGGAGAGACAGTCTCTTGCTCACAAAGACAACCTGTCTGAGTGCTGCTGCTGGGTTTTTAACCTGTTGCTCGCTGCAGTTACATCAACAGCTTCCTGTGTGTAGAATTGTTGGAAATATGTGTTAATAAAAGTGTTGAACTGAGCTCAGTGGAAGGCTCTAAGCAGAAGTCTTAATTTTGCACTTCATCAGGTTCCTCTTCTCTTTTATTCACAACACTCTTTAAAATCAGAAGGCCATGCAATGAATCGTTCGTAGTGTCGTTTTTAATTTTTCTCATACTGCTGGAGCCTTTCCCAGCCCATACGCCGCATTAGTCTATTTAGTGGTACATGAACTGTACATGTTTTCAGGTTAATAGAATATCATTTTCTGTTTGACGTTTAAAGAAACCAACGTTATTGTGCATAAAAATGACATTGCATCGTCACGCTTCCTCAGTGTTCTGAGCTAAAAGCACCTCTGTGATTATTTTAGGAACCCTCTCCCCATTTGTTGTGTCCAGTCTTGAGCACTAGTACTGGCTCATTCATCTCCTGGTGACACTATAACATCCATTACAGTCACCACGGTAGTTTAAGTTGAATCCATTTACAAATAATGATAATATACTTTCATAACATATGTTGCACAACAGATCCAGCTTTAGTTTCTGTTTACATCTGGCTGTATAAAATCTTTTTGAAACTCCTGTCGTAGATTATATTTTTGAGTGACGTTCATTATTGTCTGCAGAGGAAAATAAGTATCAGCAGTAGTCGCCTAATGTTTGACCACACTTGGATTATTTATCTTTCTCCTGTACATATTTGTCTTGCAGTCACAGTTGTCTATCATCTGTGAGCTTAATATGACTTTTGGTTGTTAATGAGGCAGATAACTGTAGTTGCAGATGATTGATAGCGTATCTTTTACCAGCATGCTTCCTTGAAAAGGGAACGTTTGTGTGCACGTTAAATGCCGTTCTGCACACGCTCCTGCCAGTGTTCACCACCTGTGCATCTGCACGGAGCGCCTCACCGTCATGCCAGCTTCAAATCTGATGTCTGGCTTTTCGACTGTTGCCAGAAGCTCTGTAAATAAACGAGGTGCACATTTGGATAATAAAGACAGACAATTTGACAGTGACATTGTAAAAAGGGAGTTAAATATTGCCTTTCGTCTTCTGCCTGTCTCTGAAATCAACAAGTACTCTTCCACTTATAAGAGGTTGTTGCCATCATACAGCTGACATAGCTGTTATTGGTATTCCAATGAATGCAACATTTAGTCAGGCAGTTGTTGTAAGAGGTACAGAATGTAAAACAATTATATGAGCAGGAGGAAAAAAAGCACAATGTCTTGATTGGTTTTAGTAGATTAATAGGTAAAATGACAAACATCTGGTTAGAGATTTGCAGTATGAGCAAACTCTTTACTTTGGAAATGCCGCCTGGTTTCTTTATTGCTTGTGTTTGTGGTAGGTCTGAGAGGCAGCCTGTCAAAGCTAATCAGCCTGCAGCGGCCGGCTAAAAGCAGACATACTGACTGCAGAGCTCTCTCTCTCACACACACACAGAAAAAACAACATAAAGGCAGGAAAACACGCAGCCCTGCACAGTACATGTTGATGCTCATGTACTGTTTGCATAAGAGGATGGAAAAAAGAGTTGTTAACAGATTTTCTTTCCTCTGTTGAACCATTAATGGAGGTCGGTTACTGGTGACTCTGGATGAAGATGCAAAGACACAAGGTCTCTTTGGGACTGGATGCCTGAAGACATTTATTCAGACATGATGAACTGTTGATCTCCCTGCTTCCTCCCAGCTCTTATAATGTAGTCAGAAAGAAAAAGAGATACATCTCTTCCTGTTCAACTCACTGAATACTCGTAGACTAAATTCCAATGTAAAATAGGAGCAGTTTAACAAATAAATCTGAAAACAAATGGGAAAAGTGAGATTCTTGTTACAGATTTTGTCAAATTTGCTTATTAGAGCGTTGTATGGGCAAGAAGCGCAAACAGTGAACAGCTCAAATCCAAGACCTAGTATTGTATTATTTTATTATATCAGTGTTAGTTTATTATTATGAGCTCTCTGCATCAGATTCGCTTAAGCTAGAGATGAGTAGCCAACCAGTGTCGTAATTGTTAAGTATCTTCTTGTATTTCTGTCAATCTGTTTTAAATGTTTATGGCATGCTGGTACCGGTAAATGGTATGTCAAGTCTCTTTCACTCTTCCATTGTTTCATTACTCTTAACAGAGAAGGAGTGTGTTAATGTCTTAGGCGAATTATCAGTACTCCCCTAATGCTCTGTTTGTTATAATTTTGACAGGAATCTGACAAAGTTAGTTCCAGTAAAATGTCTGTATCACATTCAGACATGAGACTGAAGTGTTGCAGTCACTTCAGTAGATAAGCGCACACCGCAGTGACTGTTTCAAATTCAAAAGTACTTTATTTTATTTAATCCCAAAGGGAGATTAAATGTTGTCATAGCTCATCATCCTGGTTTCATTCAAGAGTTGCTATAGATGCTGAAGCAAGAACTTTGTCTTCAGTTTGGGGACAAATCTAGGCTCATACCTGAAGTGGGTGGAATTCCACCTGGACTGCCCCTGGTGTCTGATCTTATGTGGTGTTTATGAAGAAGATTTAAAGAAGCAGTTATGAAGAGGAGGCTGTCTGATTTGGGACTATCATAGTTTTGTTTCTGCTTTGTGCAAATATATGGCTGATGTCTTCAAGCCATGACCTTCAGCACTCAGAAAGTTTGCAGCAGAGTGTGAATCATCTTTAAGTTTGAAGCCATGGTTGTCAATGGTTTTAAAAAAAAAGTGGAATAGTCCCTCTGGGTTGGGTTGGGGGTGAGTCTTTGCCTCAAGTGTAAAAGATCAAACATCTGACAGTCTTGTTCACAGGTGATAGCAGGAGGATGAAAAGAATACGAGTCTCCCTAAAAGCTCGGAGTTGTACTCCAAGCTCCTCTGCACAAAAACATACACCCCATCAGGCACCTGATTAAGATGACTCCTAGACACCTTCTCTAGAAGTATGTTCTGCATGCCACCAGGCCTCCAGAGAGATGGAGTGATTTTTTTTTTCTGGCCTGGGAACACAATTTGTGATTCCCCAGGAGGATCTGGAGAAAATACTGGGGTAATAACATAATCCACTGCACCATGTTTGATGACACACCTTTATGCTTACCATGCTAATAAATAATTAGAAAACGGTCTTGTTAGAGCTTTTATATGATTGGTTATAATGCAGGGCATCATAGTGGAGCAATGGTTAGCTCTGTCACCTAACAGCAATAAGGATGCAGATTCACCTCCCAGCCTTTCTGTGTGGAGTTTGCTTGATGTCCCCATGCACACGTGTGCTTCTGTTTCCTACCACAGAACAAAAACATGTATGGTAGGCTAACTGATAACTACAAATTGTCTCTAGGTGAGTGAGAGTGTGAATGGTTTTCTATCTTGTTCATCTTTATGTGGCCCTGTGAAGGACTTGTGGCCTGAGTGTCGTCACGAGCACCGCCGTTTGGCTGCACTGATGGGAGCTCCATCTTTTTTTGTTCTTTTGTTCTTGTTTTAATCTCCCCCTTTTTTTTTTGCGCCTACACCTCACACCCACGCTACGGGTATGACCGCGACACACTTGTGGAGTTTTTTTGTGTCGCTGCCTTGCCAGCCTGCCATCATGGTTCAGTTCCCAGCCCTCCAGCCTCGTGCCTAGGCTCCGGCATGTCATGGCAGCTGTCTCCAGGATCTTCCATCTGCCTGCACGGACTGAACTCCACGGACCTGTTCAGCTCCACAAAACCTTGGATGTTCTCTATATGCTGGACCCGGTCCTGGAGGACAGTCTGGGAGGGCAGCTGCTGCAGTCTGTATTATCATCAAGCTGCTAGCGGGGCCTGCTAACGCTGCTAACACTGCTAACGTTGCTAGTGCTGCTAATGCTATCCTCCATTTTTTGTTTCACAAAGTAGTATGTTAATAGTATTTTGTAGTATGTTTTTAGTATTTTTTTGCTTCCTTTGATATTCTTTGTCGTTGTTGTTTTTTGCGTGTCGAGACATTTCTTCTCATTCTAAGCATTTCATTGCGTTGGTCGTTGTTAAATAATCATCTTTATCATATACGTACTGTATCTTAAATTTGCAATTGGATTACATGCAGGACATTTTCTTTCATAAGAAAATGTATTTCACAGCTAATTTTTATATGCATTTATAAATATAATTTCAGGGAGATGTAAAAGGCACCCATTCGATGGAATGACACTTGTGTTGCTTTTGCATATGACAAATAATAAACCTAATCTAACCTGTCCAGGGTGTACCCTGCGTCTTGCACAATGGTCATTACCCAGAAAGGAAAATTGAGTAAAATAAATGGGTGGGGCAGCGCGGTGGCACAACTGTTAGAGCTGCTGCCTCTCAGCGAGCAGGTCCCTGGTTTAAATCCCGGTCCGGGGGCCTTTCTGGGTGGAGTTTGCATGTTCTCTCCGTGCATACGTGGGTTTTCTCCGGGTACTCCGGTTTCCTCCCACAGTCCAAAAACATGCATGTTAAACTGATTGGTAACTCTAAATTGACCCTAGGTGTGAATGCAACAGGTCCCTCTTGTGAATGAGTCCTCGTGGCTCAACGAGGCCAGCCTGTATAAATAAAGGTTGAATGAATGAAAAATTACCAGAATGCATGTGTGGCTGAAGAAATGATGTTTCCAGTGAATTGATTTGTTTCTTCATGCTTCAGAACTACACAATTAATGTTTTGGGTTTTATTTAATTTGTTGTAAGAGCATTTGCAGGTCTTAGGATTTGTGTATAGGGTGTATTCTATTTTTTTTAAACAGTATTGTTCTAGCCCCTTCTATGAAAGGGATACTCATAACTAATTAAAACAGTTAATTTCCAAATACCAAAACAATTTTGGTACCAAAAGCCTATGGTAAATGGAGCTTACTTATATAGCACATTTTTAATCCTGACAGACACCTTCACTCTTTTCATTCTGGTCTCATTTGCCCCTCAAATGCATCTGTGTGCCTTGATATGGACATATTTATAGAAAAAAAAAGAACATCTAATGAAAAACACAACAACATTGTGCTGGAAACAAGAATCTCCCACAGCCAAATTAGTGTGACCAGTAGGCTTATGTCTTTAATACTTTTTCTCCCACGAGGCTCGTTGCTGCTGTTCGGTTGCCAGCAATCTTGTTGCCCGACATCCTAAAACTTAGTGTAACCATTTAGCTACGTTGCTGTTAGTTAGTTGTTTGGCAATATTTAAGCCAAACATGAAACATGGAAAAGGAGTGAAAGTAAGGTCAAAAACTGTAGAGAAATGGAGGACAGGGAGGTTGAAGACTTGAACTGACATTTTCCTTTTGGCAGCTGATGTGGACTCATGCTGAGAGTTCATTAAACGATCCATCTATTGGACATGTTAATTAGAGGCACCTGAAACAGTGTCAGGATGGGTGGCAGAGCACTGTTGTCAATAAGGAGGACTGCATCTAAAACCCTTATATTGGGCTTTTACACCCGGCATGTGCTCTTCAAACAAGGCACGTCATTAGTCCTTGGCCATACAATATATTTTGGTCAACATTAGTCACACGGAGCCTCCAGCAATTCACTGCCAGTGTCTGCCATTTGTTTCCAGAATTAATGAAAGCGGCTACGGTGAACTATTCATGTGAACAGCCGCTTCCCTTTGTGGATGGAGCTTGTTTATGATGGGCGCAGTTTGAAAATGACAAGAGAAAATGGAATCTCAAACAGCCTGTGCCGCTGCTCACAGCCCATGTTGTCTGCTGATGGGGAGTGTGATTAAAAATGTGTTGGTGTAGATCCTCAGACACAATGTCAGCTGCATGGAGATACTGCTGACTGCTGCTGCTCACCTTTTTACTGCAGGTGAGCGGCGGCGCTGCACAGATGGTGTGTTGCTTAGTATGCACGCCGCACTGACAGACTGTGTGGAAATGGCCAACTGTTTCTCCTCATAGAAAATTGTCAGCAAGGATCTGGCAACGGGACATATCTTTACAAACACTGATATCTGAATGTTGGCAAACGTGGATTTTTTCTACCAGTAACACCTTCCCCCAATGGGAAAATAAATGCTTGTGTATAATAAATGCATAAAATTAAAACAAACAAAATCCTGCTATGAAGTTTTTTTTTTTTTTTTTTTTTAAGAAGCTCTGTCTTGGATAGATTGTATCTCCATGCTGCTTCAAATAACAGTCCATATTATTTGAAATGGGGTTCTGTGGAAATGTTATGAACAAATATTATCTTACCTGCGGTGTTGTAGTTGTTAAAAATAAATCAATAAATAAACCCACTCAGACAAGCCAATGCCTCATTAGTTTGGTCAGAATGTCACTGTTTCTCCAAATGTGAACTATCCCTTTAAAGCAGATGTTCCATCCCAACCGTGTTCCTTGAGGAACACCATCCTGCATGTTTTAGTTGTTTCCCTGCTTTGACACCTGGATTGAATGAACTGGTTCTTAACAGACTTCTGCAGAATGTAAGGAAGTAATTAAATCACTGAATCAGGTGTGTTGGAGCAAGGACACAACTAAAATGTGCACGATGGTGTTCCTCAAGGAACAAGGTTGGGAACCTCTGCTTTAAAGTACCGTATTTTCCGCCTGATAGGTCGCTCCTTTCTATAGGTCGCATTTTCCAATTTTGTCCAATAATTTGGAAAAATCCATAAACGGGTCGCACCTTTATTTAGGTCGCACCTATTATGCGTCAC
>JARVGS010001792.1:33061854-33072142 GCA_031762315.1 Hypsolebias antenori | reverse complement strand
TCATATACATGTATAGTTTTTGAGCAAGTCAGTTTTGACCTTTTTCTTAAATGTATACATTGATTTTGCATTTTTAATATAATTTAACCACACCAATTTGTTGTGTCTTTAAACAGAATTCAACTGAACGGCCATATTAGTGTTAATACTTATTTAGGATGGAGTATCTTGAAGTTACCTCCATCCAGCAAAACACCTTTTTTTTTTATGCAGTACAGTGCCGCTGTCCTATGTGCATGCTGATTTTACATATTCTTTTTAGGAGAACTGCAACTTGCTCACTTGATGTAAAGTTAGTCATTTTAGGCATTATTTTTTACATTTGTGTACATGTCTTCTTGTACCTAAAACATAAAGTGACTTTAGACAGTGCATACTGTTTCATAAAAAAAAGTCTGACCTCAATAAAGCAACACAAACATTATTAACTTCATTTAGTCCCAAATCAGCAACAAGCCACTAAATGTATTTCATTTGAATACTGTATTTTTGGAAAACATTAAACCTGAATAATCTTCTAATGTACACATGTAAATACAATGCTGTGTAGAGCTGGTTTCTCTCAGCTTGTATGTACATGAGGAATGAATATAGTAACTCTGCCATCAGTAAAACATGTCATTCTTGAGTGAATACAGTAGGTGGTCTCCAGCTGGAGCATAGCAACAAGAAAACTTGGTTTTTGTTCCGACTAAAAAAAAAAAGAGCTCACCCTCAACCCTCTGAAATAACATTTGTTTTACACTTTCCAGGCAACTTAATTCCACCTCTGCACATTCTCCATTCCCTCACCAATCATTCACAGAGTTTGATAAGGTCTTTCCTGGGACAGGTTAGCAGCTGCATTAGGTCAGCTGAACCCAGCATTTGTCAAACAGCTTTTACTAAATCAGTTAAGACTGAGTTGATCATGCTCACTGTGGCCTGTTTTGTGGAAGAATCAGAACTAGTTGATGTGATGACAGTGGCATGAAGCAGCACATTATACTCGCCAGGCTACTGGAAGATGATTGTGGTGATTAGAGCAGTCACTCCTTCAAGGTAGCTTCACTTTAGGAAGAGCTGTGCTTCTGTTTTGTATCAGAAAGTGGAGCATGAACAGCAACAGGAAACAGTTGAGTACTGTCATTTCTGGACTATTGAGACGAACTGAATATAAGCTGCACATGCTAAATTTAAAAAGAAAATGAAAATTTTACATAAATAGGCCGCACTTGTCTATGAGCTGCGGGTGTTCACATTGTAACATGAGATATTTGCATAGAAAGTTTTGTATTTTATTTTATTTTTTTTTTAACTTTTAAATAAATACGTACCTGCAACACGTACAAATACAGTATTTTATTTTTTTTCCTGAACAGTGCCTGTAGCACGGCTGATTAAAAAATAAATAAATAAATACAGTAGTCTACCAGGAAGTCATTGATTGCTACCCCCCAAGAGAGACATGCATTGGGCAGCTATTTGAGCGCCTGGGTGTGATGAAGCTGAACGTTTTGGTGGCATGAAGCTCGTTAGCCCATCACAAGAAAAAAAAATCCATAAATTTGCCACATAAATGTATAAGCCGCAGTGTTCAGTAGTGGCTTATAGTCCAGAAATTACGGCATTTGTCCTACTGAAACTCTTACAGTGACTGTTGTTTCTGTTAGTTTGTACACAGTTTCACAAGTTCCAAATAGATCTCAGAGAAAACACAGAATTTGTCACGTTGAGTCATTGATCTGTCGAAGCGTGCTTCGGGCGTGGGATGACTTGCAGCAATTAATCTTTTTGTACTGAAGTGATGAATAAAGAGACATTTTTTTATTTTTTCCATTTTCTTTAGATCCAGTTGAACTGCAGAGCTGCAACTGGGGTCTTATTTGCAAAACAATTTGTTCATCTTGATTCTTGTTCATCAGATGTTCAGAGAAAGAGCAGGTGGAGTGTGTTCTGCCTCAGATTCTATTTATGGCACTTTTCCAGCTTTTTCAAATAGGCCATTAATTTAAAGTGTGAATACATGACAAGGATGGAGTGAGCCGGGGGTGATAAATCAGTTCAACAATTGAAAACCAGCGGATCACCCAGTGAGAAAGTGTCACGATGGTTGTGTTTTAAGAAATGTTCTTACGGCCTTTTTGTGGCCCCGCCGCAGCTCAAAGACCAGCAACCAGCTGAGCGTGTGCAGCTGTCACTCACAGACGTGACTGTGACCTTTTGACCCTCACCTACGCTGCTTTGTTGGATTTGCCTTGCCTTTTTGGAGGCTGATCAGGGCTCGAGGGCCGAGCAGCACCACCAGTTCAACGATAATCTCAGCTGACTGAAACACAGAGTGGTATTTTCAGATAGCATCAATTTAGGAAGGAAACATTTTTCCAAAACTTTTACATCCGAGTGCAATTCATTTAAACTTAGTGTTTATGTATGCTCCCAAATCAGAGGTATTTTAGTGGTTTGATATAGTTCCAACAGATGATAATGATAATTATTCACTCTGTGGGACCTTTTTACAAAAGGAAATATTTTCACTTTCATTTAAACAAATAACTTCCTGTAATATAGTTTTCGTGGAATTGAATCTGACCAGCACATTTACTCAAAACACCATTTATTGCTGTGTTTTTAACATTATCTCGAAGCTTCAAGTGGTTTGACAGTAAGACTAATGAGGTATGACTTTGCCCGCTCAGGCATGTTGCCTCAAGAAATGCTTGCACAGTAGGTTTTGATAAGATCTTATCTGCTTTGGTTTTTTTATCGCTCTCATTTCAGCTGATACTCATCAGGTCTGTCTGTTAGTTTTCTTCCTGCAGCTGTGGAAACTGTGACAAGGCTTTAGGTTGGAGATGAAATGAGATGAGGGAGAAAGCTAAAGTGTCTTTTTTACGAGGATTTGGTACGTTTGGACTTTTCTCCTGCTGTTAACTGTGGATTGGAGGAATAAGACCAGCAGTGTTCCGCTTCAGGAAAACATTACTTGTCCTTGTCGTTCTACACAACTAAAAATTGTATTTATAGTTTATTTCTCAGCTGCAATCATCTGTTCATTATTTGCGCTCAGGTGCACAAAGGGAACCAAACGGCTGTTTTCATGTCATGGTATGTTTTATTAAACATGTACAAACCTCTACCTCTCTGTAATGTGCTGAGAGAAAAATAGCCTCTGATTTTCCACGCGTGTGTATTTTTAATCTGAGCCTCCATTGTTTGTTTTGGTACAGGGAATACATTTTCATAAAAGCAAAAAAAAAAAAAAAACATTTTACCCAGCATATTATCTGCTTGAGTGTGAATAAGATAAAATGTTGTTCTGACTGTCTGGGACTGAAACAGTGTAGGAAAATAGCACATTAGCTGCAACATTTGTACACTGAAATTGTAGTTCATGAGAGGAAAAAGTAAAATATTCAGACAGAACTTAACGGCTTTGTGTGTGCATTTAAAAGCATTTAGTTTATAGGCTGGTGGCTCAGCTGGTAGAGCTGTTGCCTCTCTGTAACTATTTACATGTGCACAATTCTTTGACCGGATTGAAATGTTTTCTGATTAAATAATTTGGTTTTAATGACGGTGCAGACGTTACTAACACAGGTCATTTTGAGCTCTTTCAAAGCTTCTAGTAGAAATGTTGTGTCGCTCACCAACCAGTTTTGCTTTCCCGACATATTAGCATTAGCCAGGTGGAAATATGTGAGGTTGACATAGGTCGCACATGCACAGTCGGGTCAGTTTTCCACGACTGGAAAACAATGATCAGATTAAGTGTTTACATGCACATCATTCAGATTATGAATCGGCATGAACCACCCGTCTCATTCTGATTATAAATTAATTTGTATTGAGCTGAATAAACAAAAAAACAATCCAAATGGAGCATTTACATGATGCATTTTTATTCTGAATGACCGTTTAATTTGATTACTTATGTCCATGTAAACATAGCTAGTGAGAAGGTTGCCTGTTCAAATCCCAGCTGGGGGCCTTTCCGGGTGGAGTTTGCATGTTCTCTCTGTGCATGCGTAGGTTTTCTCCAGGTACTCCAGTTTCCTCCCACAGACCAAAAACATACATGTTAGACTGACTGATAACTCTAAATTGTCTCTAGGTGTGAGAGAGCGAGCGAATGGCTGTTTGTCTCTATGTGTCCCTGTGCTGGACTGAAGACCTGTCCAGGGTGTCCCCCACCTCTCGCACACACACCAGTGACCCCCATGACCTGGAAAGGAAGAAGTGGGCAAAGATAAAAGATGGATGGATATATTTCCTCTTATTTTTCATCTCAATATGCTAAATAAATATTTCAATAATTCAGACAACAAAGGAGTTTATTATGAGTTAAATTGATCGGCTGGCTTCAACCTTGATTGATGTCTGGTCTAACTGCTGAATAACCACAGAAGCCGCAGGAGCACGGGTTACAGCCTGTAAACTGCAGTCTGAGGAACATCTGAGCGTTCTTACAGTTCACGAACCAGATGTCTGTGGTTAGTCACCTCTTGTTTTTCTCTGAGATCTTTAAAAGATTAGATTGCATTTCTTGTTTGCTGCTGCAAAGTTTGTTGCTATTTCCTTCTAAAATTACTGCCAAGGTCTTTTTACTCCGGTGTCTAAGAAACTATCTTTACTGATACGAGTACTTCAAAGCCTTCAAGCTGAAACTCATCTTGACTTTTCATGGTCTGCGTTCAAATTCTTGATATGTTTTATCCCTACCTGTAGGAAATGAATCATAATGAAATTCAGTCAGTTCTGAAGGTTCAGCAGGTATTTTCCTTTTAAATTTCAGTTTTAGCCGTCATTTTGTAAATCCGAACAGTGGACATTCTGATTCAGATCATAGGTGTTGTAACATTCTGACAGGTTTAAAGGCTCTCAGCTCTTGTTTTCTTCACATGAAGGTGTACGTTTTACCACGACCAAAATAATAAAGACGAGGATGTCAAAGAAACAAGCTGCGGTTAGCACACTAACCACAAGTACAAATCTTAGTGTGACATGCTGTCAGATTTTAAACTAAACAGTGAAGAGAAAGAAAAAAAAACTCCTTTATCGACTTGATGCTATGAAAACAGTTTTTTTTTTCTTCAGATTTTCTCTAAAGACATTGAGCACTGCTGCGTAAATCTTCTCCGCAGGTCATTTGCAAATATAATGAGCTACTTTCAGTTTTCTTCCTCTTTCTTCAGAGCTGAGCTGTTAGCAATGCTGCCTTAACACCAGGAGCAACTGCCAGCTGCACCCCCTTGCAGTCTCACCGACATGTTTGTCCCTGCTTTCCCAGCGGCTGACAGAAAGCCACAGGAAGCTGCTGTCAGCTGCCTGAGAAGCAGAGTGAGCGATGTAGGAAGCAAACATCAATCCCTCCTCATTTCCTCTGCTCTCTGGTCCCCGGCTGCAGGTTTTGGACCGGAGTCTCCTCGAGCCGCACGCCATCAATATCCACTAATAATAGGAATTAGTAATAAACCACTGGACGCTGACATTAGATGGGATCAACAAGACGCTTGTTCCTCTGTTTAACATGCTGCTGGAGCATATAGAGGTTACACCCTGTGCAGATTAGGACCAGATTGAATTAGCTGAGGCTGGACAAGTATGAAAAAAAGCCTTCGGTGGTTTGTTTGGTATGAGAGTACAAGTGGTAAACCTTAGAAATTGAAACAGCAGAGGAAACGAAGCGGAGTTTATAGTGGGTAGAAAAGCCCCAAGTGGCCTGCAGAGCACATTTTTCCACCACCGTCTCTTTGTCTCGTTAACAAAGACAGGAAACATTAGAGATGGCTGGTACTTTACAGCAGCACATAGTCGCCTCTTTTAAAGTGTTTGAGTTAGACTAGAGAGCTGCGTGAAGGCCGATCAGCATGCAACAACTTTTCCATGCTGTTTGTATACTATTTTAATCAAATGAACACACATCTGTCTCACAGATTACATTCAGTGAGTAGAAACAAAAGCCGCGCACATGTACAAGAAGAAAAAAACTGCAGCTTCTGCAAAAGTGCTGTGAGAACGCAGAGTTCAAGTTCAAGTCACTTTTATTGTCGTTCTCATCACATGTGGTACATGAGGTGGAACGAAATTATGGACACTGGGTCCCAGTTACATCCAACAAAAGCATAAAATAAAGTGTAAAAAGAAACAGTAAATAAGGATCTAAGATATACACTAAACACTACTAATGTAAAACAATATGGGTAACAACAGCAGCCCGAACATGAATTTGTGGTGAGCAGATGGGTACGAATGAACACAGCAGCATGAGATCAGCAGCATGGATAATCAGCAGCACAGACGAGCCACATATCACCTATCAAAGTGACATCACAGTGACTTTTCTTACAGTGGTCATCCTGCAGGGACCAATGAGTCCAACAGCTTCAGGGTAGAAGCTGTTCCTCAGTGATGAGGAACAGCTGGAGGAATACTTTACTGAAATTTGCGGATGAATATGAAAGAGCAAATTACTAGTTAAAAATTAAGCGTAGCAAAACTAACAAAATCTAGCAGTTTTTTTTTTTTTTTTCTCGTTTGTTAGCTGCTTTTAATTTTTATCGTAAATTACAAAATAAAACTCCTTGGTACAACCAGCTAGATTCTTGTATTATGTTTTCAGCAGTTTAAAGGAAGCTGACATTTTTCTTTTGTTGACAAATGTTGCAGAATGACAAACACAATTTGGTTGAGAGATATGAAGTTCTTTCCTTTAATTCTGCCACAAGGCCATATTAACATAAGCATTACATGTGGAAGCTGTAGCTGAGTGGTTAGAGCAGTCATCCTCCAATGCAAGAGTTGAGGATTTGATTCCACCAGCAGTCACATGCCAAAGTGTCCCTGGGCAAGACACTGCAAATGCGCTGTGTACAAAGTAATGGCAGCGGTGGAGATGACTTGAAGCTGCTATTGTTACTTCTTGACTGAGGCCTCTTTAGGACAGGGAGGCAGTGAGCATGTTGAAACATCTTCCAGCTGAGGCTAAAAGCTCTAACACCAAGGGAGACATACACTCATTGGTCAATCACTTAATTCTCTGACCTTTATTGCTAACCCTTACCCCTCATTGCCTCTGATGTGTGTCCCATCTGTGTATGAATGTGATAAAGCATTGATTATTCTTTTTTATAGTTATAGTAGAGTGCTTATGAATGGGTAAATGAGGGAATAGATTGTAGTGTGAAGAGCTTTGAGTATCTTGATAAGAAAGAAAGGCGCTGTACAGTCCATTCCATTTACATGAAATTTGTTTCAAAGTAAAGAATAAGGCCGCTGTTGTTAGAGTTTGGTTTGTTCAAAGAGGCATGATCGTGCCAGCTGTCTGTCAGTCAGCAGAGTGGACCTTACCCTGACCTGTTGCTGAAGGTGTTGTTGCCTGAGGCAAAATACAAACACTGTGAACATATTCTTTGGTATTTCTTTACCAATAGTTTATGCCAGACTTTCACTGAGAGAAACTGGCAGGTGCCCTCAAGGCATGAAGCCTGAATGTGTGAGGATAAAACCTTGTCTTTACTGGTGAGGGATTACCAGCTACCGAGCATTAAAATGTAATGTCTTTCTCCATGACTTGTTTTGTTCTACTTTTATTTTTATAGTTATTTTTGCTTTGCTCTTTACAAATAACCAAGACCCTTGAGGAGTGTCTGAAGTAGCAGGAATTAACTTCTCCAGACCCTGCGTTTTCCTCATCCCCTCCTCAGATGTTACTGTGTTGCTCAAACTGACTGACTTCTTCCAAATATCATGGGCTTCTTTTTCATTTGAGGTCCAGACATTGTCAGGATATTGCTTTTGATTTGAGCAGCGGAAAGATTTCCGTTTCCCGACTCCTAGAACCAGGCAGTGCAAGAGACAAGAGGCAAGAGTGTAATTGCCAGGGGGGAATGCGCTGTGAACAAATTAATGGCAGCCTCCTTTGAAAGAGCTCTATTGTAGGGGTGGGGATGACTTGAAGCTGCTATTGTTGCCTCTTGATTGAGGCCTCTTTAGGACAGGGAGGCAGTGAGCATGTTGAAACATCTTCCAGCTGAGGCTCAATGCTCAAAGCACTAAAAGCTCTAAGCACCGAGGGAGACGTACACTCATTGGTGAAGCACTTAATTCTCTGACTTTTATTGCTAAAATTGGACAAAAAATCTTTATCCTGAAATGATTCACTTCAACTCTTTTGACATGACTTTGTTGTTAAACAGCAGATTTAAGATGAGGTATTCTTTGAAGCTTTCTTTTTTTCTTTCTACACAGCCATTACATAAGACACAGCTTGCTCGGTTGAGTTTCCATCTCAAACCTTCAAAGCCGTTACAGCTCAATTACCTGGCTTTCTCTTGTTTGAGAAGGAGCCTGGCGGTTTTTAGTTCTGCAGGAGTCTCACTAAAGACTCATGACCCACATCTAACAGGCTGACGACCACAAATAATTTGCACGTTTCTATATGAGTTTGCTAGTTGCAACATAGATGGACAGATTGCATTGTTTCCTGGAACATAAAAAATGCCCATTTAGAGCATGTTCAGATTTCAGGCTTGCAAAAAAAGGGATTTCACATTTAAAAAATACCCTGAACAGCATTTTGTGGCATGAACACACAAGGGTTGTTTTTGTAGTCATCTAAGAGATGATTGATCTGTGATTCTTGCACTTCTGTGCTGGCTTTTATACTATACAGACCGGCTTTGATAATTCATTGAAATACATCAAACATATATCAAACAGAACATTCCCATCGTTCATTTCTTGTGAAGCCAATTTTATTTGAGTCAGTGGGTTATGAGCTCAGCCATTTCAGTCAAAGTGAACATCAAGACAGAATAAATAATTTCCCTCCCACAAGGTAAACAGTACTGTTTTACTTTGTTGCACCAGCACTTTCAGTTTGAAAGGAAACATTACTGTTAAAATATCTTGCTTTTCAATTCAGTTCAGTCCAGTTTATAGTGCCAAGTCATAACAGAAGTCATCTCAGGGCACTCTACAAAAACATTCATCTACAGTACATTAAACAAGTCAAGAAAATAGCACTGAATATTCACTTCATCAGTCTCCCATCCTGAGCAAGCATATTGGCAACAGTGGAAAGGAAAAACTCCCTTTTAACAGGAAGAAACCTCCAGGATCAGGACAAACGTCCATTTGCTTCAACTGTCTGGGGTTTGAGAGGACAGGACGAAGAAAGAAAGTAAAATAGAATGACAAGGCCAAGTGTACTTTCTATTGGAGGGAAAACAAAAATAAAACACATGTTAAGGATAGAAATAATTACATTAAAAACAGGTAGAGTAGAGCAAATAAAGACAGCAGCAGAGAAAGTAAATGTGGTCACTTCCAGCAGTCTAAGCCTATAGCATCATAACCAAGGGATAGCTCAGGAAACCCAAGCTGACTCTAACTATAGGATTTATGAAAAAGGAAATACTTAAGCCTAATCTTAGAAGTATACATGGTTTCAGCCTCATGGGGATAAACTGGAAGTTGGTTCCACAAGAGAGGAGCCTGTTAACTGAAAGCTTTGCGACCCATTCTACTTTTGGAAACTCTAGAAGCCACAAGTAAACCTGCAGTCTGAAAGCAAAGTGCTTTTTTAGAAAAGTATGGACAAAATAATCTGTAATATAAGATGGAGCTAGGTTGTTGAGAGCTTTGTGTGTTAAAGTAAGATTTTGAATTCTATTCTGAATTGGACAGGGAGCCAATAGAAAGAAACTAAAACTGGAGCAATATGATCTATTCCTACCAACTCTCATTAAAACTCTGACAGCAGTGTTTCGGATCAACTGAAGATTTTTTTTTTTTACAGAAATCCCATATAATAAACAATTGCAATTGTCGAGATCAGCCATGAGAAAATGAATGGCCCATTTTATCAGCATCATTTTTGGACAAGATGTTTCTAATCTTAGAGATATTACGCAGGTGGAGGAAAGCGGTCCTGGTAACTTTTTAAATGTGGGGTTTAAAAGACATACCGGTATTCTGATTGAAATTACCCAATGTTGTTTAAATTAGAACTGGAGGCCAAATTAATGCCATTCAGAGGAAATGAATGTCTGCAAAGGTTATTTCTAAGACGCTCAGGTCCAAAAACTACAACCTCTGTCTTGTCTGATTACAAAAGAAGAAAATTAAGGGTCATCCAGGTTTTTATGCCTTTACGATATATATATATGTTGTTTATTATATGTAGTTTATTTGTCATATAAAACTTAACACAGGATCAACAGTGCAATGAAATGTTCAGGATGAGAAGAACCAATTTTGACATGCTAAAAAAAAAAAGAAGAAAAAAAAAGAAAGAAATACTAAA
>JARVGS010001792.1:32933860-32945654 GCA_031762315.1 Hypsolebias antenori | reverse complement strand
ACGGAGGGAGAATGCATAAACGGGATGGTGGAAGCAGTGGTTGTTGGGGGGGGGGGGGTGCACTGTTGAAAATTGCACGGTGTAATCTCCGACAGTGTTAAATGTGGCCTGTCTCTCTAATCTGCTGCCAAATAAATGGTGCACAGACTCTGATAGTTGTAGCCACGGTGTTTATATCCACCCGCTCTGCTTCTATTCAGCTTATTTTTTTCCCTCCGTCGTTATAAATCGATTTCTTCGTACTTTTTGCTGACTGTATTCCACTTGGTGATCGCCTGACCATGACACGCAACATTCTTCAACACTTTGTCACCATTTCTTGTGTCTTTTTTCCCTTCTAGCTCAGTGAAATCTTCACCACCACACTGAAAGTGCTGCTAATTTTCATAAAATGTGCTCCACCACATCAAGGTGGCTCCCCAGCTTTAAGAGCCCTCAACTAATGATACTGCAACAGCAATGAGTAAAATGGATTTCTCTTGTCTTACCGCCAAAGGAAATGGAGACAAATGCTACATGTGGACGCACCCGCCTGCCTGCCTGTAAAAACAGTCATGCATCAATTTGGAAGCAGGGGGTAAAAAAATTGCAGGGGATGTTGTTTGTTCATTGCCATGGCTGGTCTTTATCTGCTTATTTTGACTAGGTAATTGTGCCTGCGGAGCAGCGGGGCTTCGTCACTAAGCCACACAAGGAT
This sequence comes from Hypsolebias antenori, assembly GCA_031762315.1. NCBI lineage: Eukaryota > Metazoa > Chordata > Actinopteri > Cyprinodontiformes > Rivulidae > Hypsolebias > Hypsolebias antenori. The sequence goes on along the minus strand of JARVGS010001792.1, from coordinate 32,944,957 downwards.
TAGGGAAATGCGAGGTGGGAAAGGGGGTGGGTTCTATCGCATCTGTGTCCTGCAGAGAAGAGGGTGGCACTTATGGTACTGTGGGGGCTCTGATTCCCTCGCCAATATACGCCCACGTGAACCAAACCCGCCCACCTATCCCGTTCTTCTGACGCAGAACGAGCGCTTGCTTACATCCCTTTCCTCATCTTGGTCATAAAAGCTTGATTTGGCCCTTTTTGCTTTCCTGCAGCGGCTAAAACCACTTGTCTGGGTTGGGAGAAGACTGGACACTCCCCTCGTATTGCCATGGTTTTCTTTTCTTTTTCTTTTTGTAAGGAGAGTGGAGGAGGGGGCATGAAAATGGGGAGAGGATTAGGGGGTGGATTTAGCAACATTTCTCTTCTCCGGGGCTGTTTAGTTAACCCTTAAACGTTGCCAGCATCCGCCCCATCCCTCTCGCCATCAGCCACTATAGCCACCGCACACATATACACACACTTGTCCGCCACCATCCCCCCACACTCCCTCTCTGGGGTGGGTTCTTAAATCCTTTTGAAGTCCTAAGCGCTGCAGAAATCCATTGAGAGCCATGTATAATGGCTTTTAAGAGAGAGTGTTTAGCTGTATGCCGACCCTATGGCTTATGAACCGCAGGCGTTTTAATGGATCCCCTTTCCCTTTGCCCCCTTTTCCCCTCCTTCACCAGCAGTAAATCCAATGGATTGTCCCTCATTATCATTTAAATAAGCCTCTCTTTCTACTCAGAATGCTCCAAGTTGAATGAACTCGACGTAGAACGACTAATTCCAAATGGCCTTGGCCACCCTCCACCTATGCACATATGCTCTCACACAAACACATGCATGAACATGTAAATTTACTCACACCATGCATGCACAGATGCAAAACCACACATTCTCCCTTGAGCACACTTTCGACCCTTTTGTATTCACAGATTTTTGCCTTCTGTGCAGTGTTCCTGTCCTGTCCTCTGGTCTACTCTCTGGTGGTGGCAGTGAGGGGTGCAGAGAGGGTGGGGAGAGTGGGAATAGCCTTTTGATTCCCACCGAGCTTGCTTTCCGGTTCGCGGCAGGACTTCTTCGTAATCGGCACCACAGGAGCCGTCCTGCAAATCAGAAGGGCACACAGGCGTTGATGAGGGCTGATGCCTTGAGCAGGTGTGGGTGAATGGTTCAGGGGCATTTGGAGAGTGCAGAACAAGGGAGGCAGTACCAGTGAAGATGTGGGGGAGGTCATTTCAGATTGAAGGTGGACCTATGGATGAAATTGGTCCAGCAGAAAAGTCCCCTCCAGAGACCGGGGGGGAGAAATTGCCAATCTAGACTGAGGAATAAAAGCAGTGAAAAGTGGAAGTGGAGGGAGGGATTTGGAGATTGGTATTCGTGCTGTGCTCTGACACATAGAGCTGGAAAACAGAACAAAACGCAGCCTTTTTCTGTCCCAGACCTGCCTTGTTCAGCTTTTAAAAGACTGCACTAGAAAATGCAGGAGTTTGATGTGGCAAACGCTTCTATAAATGCTCAGAAATACAGTCGTTATATCGAACTTAACAGAAATGCACAAACAATAGCAATAAAATTATGTATATATTATTGATATATTATAGTAAATAATATATATTTTCATTTTTCCTGCTGCTCCCTTTCTCAGGGATCGTCACAGCAAGCTAACTTGCATGAAGATTTGGCAATTGTTTTCTGTCAGATGCACTTCCTGACACAACCACCAATCACCAAGCTATGTGGAGCATGTGGCTGCCACCTAGAGCAGGTGTTAAGGGCCTTGCACAAGGACTCAGAGTGGGGCAACTGAGGGTGGAGGCAGGTGTGGGTGTTTCACTGTTCACGCACAAATTTAGATGCCATGCTAATACGATTCAAACCTGTGATCTCACAGACTCACTGAGCCACAGTCCAGTTCATTTCTTCCTCAGCCAGGTAAGATACTTCTGGCGTTGTTGTCTCTGGTTCCGGAGTGGCTGGACTTGAGGAATGAGACATTTGTAGCTCATGTCTCAGAGCTAATCAGCTGATTAGGGTGTGACACCATGAGTTTTTCAATAATAATAATTATGTGTTATGTATTGTCATCATTGTATGTTCCCATACAATGACAAAATTGGCTCTCTGCATTTAACCCATCCGCCACCAGGTGGAGCGGTGGGCAGCTTTGGAAAGCGCCCGGGGAGCAACTGGGGATAAGGTGCCCTGCTCAGAGACACCACGAGATGTGCAATGACCGGGGATCAAACCTGGGACCTTCGTATCCCGAGTCGGCTGCCCGACCCTGCACTATCTCGACCTCTAACAATACTGAACCTCTTCACAATATTCTAACTTTTTTAGACACTGAATTTCAGTTTTTCGTTATTTGTAAGCCATCATCATCAAAATCACAAGAAATAAAGTCTTGAAATATTTCACTATATGTGTAATGAATCTATGTAATATATGAGTTTCACTTTCTGAAATGACTGACCACAACATTCTAATTTTTTTTTAGATGCAAAATCCTATGCTTGTATTGACAACTTACTAACAAGCACTTTTAAATTTAGGTTAGGAGTTTCATAAAATAATGTTCAGCATACAAAGTATTTACAAAACAATTTGTTTAGGCCCACCAAGCAGGTGATTGATTGAAGCACTGGCTGCAGACTGGATTGAAGGCAGTGATGAGTGCAGGTGCGGGGCACACGGCTGCGCCTGTAAAAGGTTAACGTGAATATTGATATTAAAGCGATGTTGCTTCATCATGTCTGTGCGAGCGATTAAAATGCTCCTTTAAAGGTCATTCCTGTTCTCCTCTCTCTCCCCACAGAGCTCCGCTCACTCTCTGTCAGGCCACGGCTACTCGGTAAGTGACATTTTCATGCTTCATAGCTTTACGGCAGAATTACAATCTCCAACGACCCGCTTTATGGCCCTACCACTCAACATTTTAATTATGTTAAATAGAGTAATGTAGAAATCATGATATTAGGGCTATTAATTCTGGCTGACTGACTGATTAAATTGCGGGAAGGTGTCCTGCGCTACCTTGGCGAAAAGTGCCTCGTTTTATTGGCATCGATCAGCGCTTTTCGCCAGTGGTGCAATTTAGCTGTCAGGGCTTTAAATCTTCTTGCACTAACTGTCAGTTGGGGGTCCTTTGGCTCACAATAGTGTAAATACAATTTCCCATAACCACAGAAATGCATATGCATTTGCTGTATAGCTTCAGGTAGACCCTAAAATTAACTGTCACAGTTTGTAAGGTCTGTCTTTACATGTGATGTAGTGTTAGAGCAGGAGATGAGGTTTCTTATTAAAAAAAATCCTGCTGGTTCAAAGTAAATGGAAGAGAAGAAAATTATGTGATGTCTTGGAATACATCAGTCCCAATCTTCTTGAACATATACTAGTTCACATAGTATCAGTTCAGGACTATTTTTATCCATTCAGAGCCTTTGTTGTCCCACCTCAATGTGTCCTTCTCACCACTGATCACTTTATGTGTCTAACCACAGACAACACTTGTCCTTTATATCCTTTGCTTAAAGGGAAACTCATTAGAAGTAGGGCTTGTAAAATGTGCTAGTTTTGCTTATGAGTGGCATATGGCAGCTCCTATTGCAATTGGAAGCAATCATCTAAACAAACAAAACTATAAATGGTTTGTCATCCTTAATCTGTCTCAGAAGACTGCAGTTAAAACACTGAACAAAGCGAACTTCAGAAGATGGTAATTTCTGTGCAATCATTTTTTATGCTATTTTAATAGAACATGTCACACTCCTATTCCCCAGCGGGTGCGCACTCACAAATGGATAAAAACAAACAAGACCTCCCAAAAAAAAAAAGCTGGTGCAGCCCTTTGGCTTGAGCTGTCAGTTTGAGTCGGCGGGAAACGAGGCCTACTCTTTATTGGAAAGAAGAAGGGATTCAGTAGGAAGGAGAAAAGACAGAGATGGAGGTGGAGTTGGCTTGAGGGGATCGATGTGGGAGGAGGAGGCGGCGTGCGAAGGAAAGTCTAGCATCGAGGGCAGGAAGCTTCATGTTGTCTGGCTTCCCTCTCAGGCTATCTGATGGTTCTCTGCACTGTTTGTAGCCTTTAGGCACCGCCTGGGTACTGAGCTCTGACTCTCAATCTGCTCTGCTGCGGGGTCCTCCTGATTGCTGGGGGCTGTTTATCTGTAAGGGCTTCAGGCTTTACACCATGATGGTTTAGAAGCAGGGCTTGGGGTGGTTCTGAAGGGCTACAAGGAACTGTGAGCCAGAAGCTATAGGTTACAGTAGAAGATGAAGAAAGGAGCAAAGAGGTAAAAACAGTTGCTGAATAGAGCGTCAGTAGATTAAAAAAAAAGGTGTGGATGGAGAGTTAATGTTAAGTTGAGAGGTTCAGTGAAGTGGAAGTGTTATCTGTACCACTGTCCACCAGAATTATGATTTCTGAACTGGTTAGTGTTTCAATAGTCTCCTCCTCACAACAAATAATAGGCAAGCCACAGGATGAGCTTGTTTAATGGACATAAAATGTAAGACAATCACAACAAAATGGAGAAAAATATATATATATTTTTAAATTCTTCATGCCCCTACAGTATATGTATCTCGTACATTAGTTGCATTTAAGGCTCCAGTAGTTTTATCTGAGTGGATGTTCAGGTTATGACTGATGGTTAAGCACCAAACTTTTTGTTCCTAATCTTTTTACAACTCAGAAATAATAACATACTCTTTAACTCAAGGATTTCACTGGTTACCAGACTACATTAGTGTTACACAACAAACACAACTCAGTGAAGATAAACTTATTTCTATGTATGATTTTTGTCAGGAAGTGGCTTCGTGCAGTAATTTCCTTTAATTCCAACAACTTTCTTTTTGCAGCACTTTTTTATTGAGGTGTTTATTGGAGAGTAGTGGCACAGTGGTTAGAAAAGGTGAGCCTTTGATCGGTAGGTTGCAGGTTTGAATCCTCAGACCACTGCAACAACAACAAATTTTGGGTGGGGAACGTGAAGCACCCACACCTGCTTCCACCCTCATTTGCACCACTGTGGGCCCTGGAGGAAGACCCTGAACCTCCCCCAGCTGCTTCACACATGTGGGCTGTGGTAGCTCAGTGGAAGAAGTTGTTTTATTATTTGAATAGCTGGCCATTATTATTATTATTATTATTATTATTATTATTATTATTATTATTATTATTATTATTATTATTGTTGTTATTATTGTTATTATTATTATTGTTATTATTGTTATTATTATTATTGTTATTATTATTTAAGCAGTTATCATGAAATAAGGAGAACAAGAAATGACTAACAAGAATCTGGTTTTACAACAATGCACAAAGAAATGAGGGACTCTTTCCCTTGAGGGTGTCTTCTATCATCAGGCAAAGACGTGGGACAATTATTTCAACACTCAGCACATCTGCAGTCCATCTCTGCTCAGGTTGCAGAACAACTTTCCATAAACGTTCTTTTGCACCAGTGGCTCATCCCATTGCTAATCAATGCTGGAATCAGTGGTGCTTTTAATGCTTAGGGCCTATTTTTAAACCTTTTACGTAGCCTCGCCTCCACTGGTGCAGCGCTTCAGTATTTTCCAGCAGCTCACCAATTCAGGAGTTCAACTCTGTGAACAGGGTCCAACATGCAGGAACGCTGAAGTTTTATGTACTCAACTGAACGTCACCCTGCTGAGTTTCAGGTCTGAGTTGGGCCTGATTACTTGCTGTTAGCTAGAGCTGTGATGTGCAACCTCACTGCAGTTATTAATCCAACAGCAGGGCAACAACATACATTAAATCCTGCATCAGACTGGGTGGATGTTCTTATTGCTTTAATACGTCAGAGGTGGGATATGGTGATCTGAGCAGTCTAGATATGGACTGTCAGATGACAATCACTGGACTAGACACCAGAATGTATTCATTTATACCCATCTACTCACCACAGACTCATGTTGGGGCTGCTGTTACATTATTAGTGTTTACCGTATATCTTAGTGTATATCTTAGATCTTTGTATACTCTTTCTTTTTACACTTTATATTTTTGCTGTTGTTGGGTGTAACCGGCACGCTAAGTACATAATTTCATTCTGCCTCATGTACCACGTGATACAAATGACAATAATATTGACTTGAACTTGAACACTATCTTGGATCAGCAGCAGAGAGAGAGCGAGAGACAAAGGAACAACATAACTTTGTATCAACCTTGTTATTTCCACTTTTGAGACACTTAACTACACTAAACTTGAATTTAATAACAGTAATTCTGGAACCTGCCCCCATTTAAATCCAATAGCTAATTATGAGTAATATGGCTGCACACATGTTCAGTTTTAACTCTGCTGTGTCCCTTTGTCAATAATTTCCTGCCTTCCAAAAACCATTAAATCACAATCAACACAGCTTTCCTTGTATTTTTTGTTGTAATAGTACTTTAAAATGACAACTGTTTGCATTTAAAATTTTAACAGATTATGTAAAATCTCAAGTTTTCAAACCTTTAATATTTGTATTTCCATTTATAAATGTATTTTGAAATAGAGCTGTCCAATATTTTTACTCAAGTTGTACTAATACCTGAAGACAACTATAAAATGTCATAACTGGGTGCTAATACTGTTCCTGTATATAAGTGAAATGACTGTCTTAGGTTTCTGATCTGATGTGTTTGTCCACCTTGATGCTGGACATGAAATCACTTTCAGCCAGGTGATGAGGGGTGATGCGAGGGAGGGGCGAGGACTAATCTCAGGAGCGCTGAGTTCACTACTGATATGCAGCAGCATGACTGATCCTCACTATCTCGCGCTCTGCGTAAGACTTGAGATAGAATTGTTTATCAGGTCAGCACTCTCCTGTCTACCTTGTGCAAGCTTCATTATAGCCTTAGCTATGGTAGGGAGACAACATCTTTGCCTTGTTTCCTGCACTGCTACCTGCTCGTTGTCCCAGTAGAGATGTGTCTGGGCTCAAGCGATTTATCACACTTTCAGGAGCTCCTAGCTAAGAAATAAAAGCAGCATCTTCCTCTGTGTATAGGAGATAGGTGCTGCTGCATGAATCAGAGAAAATGTTACAAAATTTCTCTGCAACTATCCGGATGCCCATCGTCTTACCTCTGGGCTGGATATGTAGCATACAAGCACACATTTAAGCTCAGGCTTAAAACACAACACCACTCTTTCCTTTCAGATGAAGTGATTGTTTTCCACCCCCCATCTTTTGAAACCACCCAAGGCCAAGCTTTGGCTCGTGTTTTCATGGACGATAAAAGCATAGAGCTTTGTCTGTGACAGTATAATCTGACAAGTCTGTTTGGGGAGGGTTTATCTCTCTAACGTCAGGGAGAACAACCTTAGCTGGAGTGTTTTGGTTGAGCAAGAGTGCTTACAGCTCTCAGACACACCCGTTCTTCATTTCCCCTGTTTAGGTTGTCATAATCACGTTTAACACTAAATAAGTCTGCACTCCAAACAGATCTGTCCCACAGTTATGTGTGCATCCCCAAACAACCTTGTTTGAATTGATTCGGCTTTCACAACCCCCAAGTTGTGACAAAAAACACTTTCCTGAGTGATGAAGCTTTTAAAACGATTTTTATCAAGTGCAAGGATTATAACACTTAATCATAATATAAGCCAATAAACATTTCATGCTTATTTAATAAAATAACACAGGTTTGGCAGATTAGCACCTAAGCTTTGCTAATACAAAGGTAAAAGAGTGAAAGTTATTTTATTTAAATAAACATTTTTGCAGCAAGATATGTTTAATTACACCATGTTCTTTTCCCCGAATGTCTTAACTGTCTCCTTGCATCTCTGTGACTCTAACTTTCTGGATATTCCTCTGTCTACTGTCCCTGTTTGTCTTGCTTTGCTAACTACCGTAATTTCCAGACTATTGAGCGCACCTGAATATAAGCCATGTCCATAAAAAATAAACAGGTAAATACATTTGTACACATACAGGCCACACTTGTGCAGGCCAAGCTGCTGGTGTCCATGTTGTAACATGAGATATTTACACAGAAAGAAATTAAACGTTTAATTAAATACATACCAGTTACATACACAAATACATACATTAAATGTTTTTTTGCTGAATAGTGCCTGTAACATGGCTGGTAAAAATATAAAATAAAAAATACAGTAGCACCAGGAAGTCATTGATCCCTATCTTAGATCAAATCTGTACCTACCGCTTGTGTTTTCCTCCATAAAAATGTCCTCCATTTTTATTTATTTATACGGGTACTCTCATTGAGTCACGAGGACCCCCCATGAGAGACATGTATTGGGCAGCTATGTGAGTGCCCAGGTGTGACGAGGCTAAATGTTTTGGCTGCATGAAGCTCGTTAGCCCATAAAAAAAATAATCATAAATTAACCGCAGGGTTCAAAGCATGCGGAAAAAAAGCAACAGCTTATAGTCCGGAAATTACGGTATTCATTAGTTGTGTAGGTGTTGCCTTACCACTGTCTCTGCACACGGTGAACATTAGTAAAGGAAGCCAAGAGCCCAGCAAGACTGGGCTGAGGCCTTGACATTGTCCTGGCTTTAGGGTGGGGCGCTGCTTGTCAGAGGCCTCTCTGTGAGGACTGTCCATCTTAAGAAACCTATTTGTTTATCCCTGTGTGCAGTCCAACTTTAGATCCTAGGCCCCACTGCTCTCTGCGCACCAGGGACCTGAGCTGTTGCTGCTAGCAACAGATAAAATTTGCTGTTAACCACAGCAGGTCCCACAACACATCAATCAAAGGGTCTGCAGATAAAGGCTGCAGGCTTCTGGGGCCTTGGCTGAATGGCACGACTGAAAATCCTTTTCCAATGGCTGAGCACACAGAGCAGATGATAGAAGCCTGCTATCATTCAGAGCTGAGGAGGGAAACTTTTTTAGCCATGCAGCTCAGATTTTGTTCTAATGGAAATGCATCAGAACAGCACTAAACTCAAATGGGACTGCAGGGCAAGACATTTGAGTAAAAAGCCAGGTCTTAAGTAATGACTGAGCCTCGAAAAACAGCCAAAGAAACCTGCTCTGACATAGTTCACTTAATCCAAATGAACTCTTAATTGATTTTTTGACTTTGCTTTTCTCCTAAGACTGCGTAAAAGCTGTGACATTTAGCTTGAAGGTATTCACATACTTCATTTTTATGATGACATTGAGATCAACAGATAGAAATTGGTGTGGTTTGTAATGCGTTGACCTAAACAGATATTAGTACAAATGTTTTTTCTTACCACTAGAGGTGACTTCGGTGGTGCAGGCTAACCTACTTTAGTCTAATTATACCACCCTTAAAGCAAGTGCATGATGATGACTTTGGGAGATTAAAAGAATAGAACAATAAGGGCCTTTTCTTATATTAATTCCACTTAATGTATTCCCTTACAAAGCTCTTTGCTATCACCCGTGTTGAAGTTAGTCCAAATGAAATGCAGGCTCTCATGGGTAAAAGCCTTACTTTTATACCCATAAGCCCAACCTTGATTATTATCGTTCCTCGTTTGTCCTGAATGCACCATCCCCTAACTCACATTTGCTCCACTTTAAACAAATAGGCCTATAATGTAACAATCAAAGCATGCTCTGAGGATTTGTTTACCACAGGCTTTCTCACCATTAAGTTTCACGGACACTGTAGACAAATAAAGTGGTAATTCCACTTTATCATATGTTACATATACCACAATCAAGCTGCAATTACATGCTCCTTCCATTTGTAAGAGCTCCCAGTGCTGACATGGATGTTTTAATGAGGGCTGTAATGAACGCTCAGGGTGTTTGGCAAGTCTCTGAGATGTTGCTGGGGCTTTTATAGCTCCCCATTATAACGTACAATTTGCATCAGCAAATTACAATCCTCCATATCATTATCCTTCACCAAGGCCTGATCATAAATTAGAGCTCCAATTACAAACATCTATCTGGGAATGGAGAATGAATAAAATGGCAGCCCCCCAGAAGCAGACAGACGGGAGAGAAAGTCTCCTGTGGACTGTGGGATGAGACTTCCATGGAGGTGTGATATTGTCATAACCCATCCTTATGGGGAACTCATGCTTCCAAATGGAATAGTCTATTTTACTAAGAGGGAAAAATGCCTGCACCTTGCAAATCCAAATGCCATATAACATGGTGCCATAAACATGAAAGTTTTTTTTAATTGCTGCTGTCCATGTGAAAAAACCTAACTCCCACAGATTTCAGAAGCTGACTGTTTTACACTTCTCATTCAGAGGTGCTTGTCCAATCAGCAAGGAAGAGAGGAAAGGCCTTGTCTAGTGTCTAAATTCAAAATAAAATGTGTCTCTGTCCTTTCCAGTATTTTTCTTCCCTCTTCCATTCAACTTGATTACATACAAGATGGCACACAATACATTATAGATATTTATAATACAGCAGCTTATACATTTTTGATCATAAGCACATTTGTTTAATTTAATTTAATAATGTTTTGTTGAAACTTTAACAGTTTCGAGTGTCCCCCAAGAAATTTAGAAGATGCCATTTCTACATGAATAGAATCCAACAGAGCAAGTTACCGTAATTGCCAGTCTATAGAACGCACCTGACTGTAAGTCACACATATAAAATTCAAAATAAAACACAATTTTGTACATAAATAAGATGGGCTGGTGCATAAGATGCAGGTGTCCACAATTTAATATCAAAAACTGTACACAGCTCCTGGTACAATGTGCAGTTCGTGCTGTAGTACAAGACTCAGTCACCAGATGGCATGGACTTTGGTTTGCCTTCACCACACTAACAGAAGGCTGATTCCACAGGACTTCATGATGAGAACCTCGCTCTCTGAGTCTTGGTTACTGGTAATCTACTATGGTAAATAACCATTCAACCTACATAATGAACATAAAAACTAGTCTAAAGGCTCCAGTATACTCGCTCGTCCTGTCAGCCGTGCAGAAACTGTGCACACCGTCCACAGAGGGTTCAGAGTTCATACTCAAGTGTCCACCATGAGCGGCTGCTGTCAGTTCCACAGACAAGGGGCGTTTACCTTCAGGACAAATTGAGGTTGCCGATTGGTCATTTGCTGACACGCCTACTGGATTGATT
>JARVGS010001792.1:32919113-32929902 GCA_031762315.1 Hypsolebias antenori | reverse complement strand
TTCTACTTCTTGTGTTTGTCAGGTGTTTTTTTTTTTTTTTTTTTTTTTTTTTTTTTAAAAATCACTGACTCATGTCTCAAACATATCCACTAGGTGTTCTTTTAATAGCAAGAAGCAGAAAATGCTAAACAAATATTATCAAATGACAATTATTTTGTTAGCAAAATATTCTGAAAGTTTTGCAGGGAATAACAGTGACTGTTAGCAGATTCTATAGTCTTCTCTTTCAGTTTTATGACACTATTGGGTTTGTCAAGGTAAATATAGCTCAGACACAATTATATAGGAAGATGTGCATTGCATTAACTGATAGTCTAGAAAGGAAAACACCATACAGTATTTATCTTGAAGTGTTCACCATAATTGTCAGCATATACTGAAATATTGCTATTACCTGTTGCCATCAGAGGCGAATGCTTATATATCAATCTATGTTCATATGTGAGTGAATTTTAGGATGTGCCATGCACTTTTGAGTGGATTTTAATGCATCTCTCAAAAATAAGCATTTGATGTAAATTTATTACTAATGGAATTTTGCAGATGAGCCAAATCAAGGTGCCCACTACAGCAAAGCGACCCTGCCAACTCAATCAGGTTTTTAGAAAATACTGTAGACTTAAATTTGTCATGGAAGTGGCTGAAACTACTCTCCAACAAATATTTTGAACACCAACAGATTATACAAGATATTTGTTCAAAACCTTTACATTAACTGTTGGAGTCAAACCTTTTCTGAGTTATGGCGAAGTATCTCCCATAAACAGAATTTAATGATGCTCAGAAGGTAATCACTAGATGTACATCTACATCTTATTAGCTTTTAGACTCAGCCCAATTCAAGCTGACAAACACAGCTGATCTACCATACCAAAAACAATGACTATAATACCATTTATTTTACAGTTATTAACCTAAACTTTTTTTGTGGCAGTAGCAGACACATGAGTGTCTGCTACTGTGTCCCCAACACATACTTAAGTGCTAACAAATCATGCATGCTCTTTGATTAAATCTTTATCATACAAGATTGAGTGATATACAGTACATTCCTTCAAGGGAATGCAAATTTTAAATTGGAAAGCAATTTTTGTTTTAAAAACTGCTCCTCAAGAATAAGGACTGTTTCAAGGCAACTACATAATTCATTAAAAAAAAAAAAAAACATTGCCTATCCCAGGGCTGCAGGAAATTTTTTTTTTTCCTCAAAGCCATGGTTTGGGAATCCTTTTTTTTTTTTTTTTTTGTATTTTTTTTTTTTTTTTACAGCAAACATCTACATTGTGTCTATAGTTGCACAACACATCTTCATACAGTTTTATTCATACATACATAGTGTACATACAGAATGTACAAATGTTAGTATATAATGTGTGTGTTTGTGTGTGTATGTGTGTAAATATACATGCATACATACATACATACATACATACATACATACATACATACATACATACATACAAACATACATACATCAAGGCTCAATGTTTTTTATTGTCACTCGCATCACATTTGGTACATGAGATGGAACAAAATTGTGTACCCAAGTCAAGGTCCCAGTTAAACTCAGAAATAGTAAAAATATAAAGTGTAAAAAGAGTAAATAAGGATCTAAAACATACACTAAACCCTAATAATGTAAAATAACACGGCACATTAAACAACAGCCCGAACATGAGTCTGAAGTGAGCAGGTGGGTATAATACAATAGCATAAAGGCAAGAGATCGGCAGCATGGATAATCAGCAGCACAGATAAGTCATATATTACCAATTAAAGTGGCATTACAATGATTTTTATTTTATTTTATTTTTTTCTTACAATTAATTTATTGGTTAGGGATTTATGAGTCTAACAGCTTCAGAGTAGAAGCTGTCCCTCAGTCTAGTCTAATGGTTTTACATTTGATGCTTCGCAACCTCCTGCCTGAGGGGAGCGGGGCAATACTGTAGTCCCTCGCTACTTCGCGGTTCGTTTTTCACTGTAAGATTGGACATGACACAATTGCTGATTGATGGATGAGCCATGGGTTGTTTATTTAAAATAAATAATTTTAAATGATTTTGCACCATGTGTGCAGCCCACAAGTACAGGGGGAAGCTCCCTCCTGCAGCTGATCAGCTGATCTCCTTCTCAGCCACCACACATTTCTCCTGCTGCTGCTTTGTGAAGGGTTAACCCTTTGCTGTCCAGATGCACCAATCAACTTTTGTCTTCCAGCTTAAAGGTCAAAGTATGTCACATCATAAAAATCATCATAATCACAAAATATAAGTTAAAAGTTATTTTTAATTATTTTATAACTTCAGTGTTCATCTGTTGAAGTGTAGCTGATCAAGAAGTACATCTCTGCTCCGTGCTGCAGAGCTGAAGCTGTGTGACACATCCTTTTGATGACCTGCTGCACTTCTCTTCTCTACAATTTAAATTTAAATACTGTAACATTACTGTAACATGCTGCATGGTTTGTTTATTTAAAATGTTACAGTATATAAATTTAAATAGTTTATTTAAAGAGGGAGATTGGGAGTGACAGATGATGAGTGTGATTACAGCCTGGCACATGTCGTGACAAAGTTTACTGAACTTGAACTTGGACTACAGTATCCCTTCATTGCAGTTTTTCACTTATCGTGGGTGGGCGTGGTCCCAAACACCCATGATTAACGACAAACTACTGTATTGAGTGTGAAAGTTTACCTGTGTCTCTTACTAATTGTTAATAAGCATGTTTTGTGTTTTCAGTTTTTAGTATTAAGTAATATGTTCTATTATTTTGATTAGAGTAATATAAATTGAATAAAATGCAAATAATAAAATGCCGCCCTTAAGTTGTTCTGCCCATGACCATCCACACTCCAGACCCCATGCTCTATACCCTCAGCGTGTGCTCAGTCTTGGCCCCGATCACACTGGGGCACATGGGAGATTAACTGGGCTGGCTTACCCACTCTGCAGGTTCCCCGACTCCCCTCCACTCATCCTGGCCCAATCTGTCAGCTAACCTCCTGCTCTGCCGAGCCATGGCAGCAGGGCATCACAAGCCCGACCTGCCTTCATTACGCCTGCCAGATGGGCTGAGAATTAGATTCGAGCTCCCACTATGGAGGGAGAGAGTGGAGAGAGATTGAAGAGGTAGGAAAGCAGAGACGTGATGGAGGAAAGTGTGTGTGGGGGGGGTGTTGTTGTTTTCATTCATGTTGCAAGTTATTACATTTTAATGCAACACCCCTGGGACCTGGCAGCATTAAATGCCTGTTCTTGAATAATCAACACTAACTTCAAGCAAATGCTGGGGAGAAATGAAATTAGTGAGCACAGCAATTTGGCATAGTGATTATCGGCTCCTCTGAGGCACTTCCTGATGATTTAAGAATGCTAACATTTAAGCAAGTCAGATCTCATTACTCTTCAAGGTTAAATTGAGCTGTGTCGGAGGGGAGGCAGATGCCTGATTGGAAGTAGTGCTTCCTTGTCTCTCTTCATCGCTCTTTGTTCATACTAATGTGTCTCACTTTAGTAGCAACTCACTGAAAGCAGAAAAGAGTCGCACCTAAAATCTGTCAGACCCCAATGACACCTTTTTGTCAACTCAATTAGATCTACAATACTGACTTTTGGGAGTGTAATTCATCTTTTTCCAAGGAACATACCATGCTAATGCCTTAGTACTACTCTGACGGCCGATGTGCAACAAATACCTTTGAAATTCATGTATGATTGGGCTTGAATGGGCAACACAGAACAGGGCACCCTTTGAATGCGCACCAGAAAAAGGGAAGTGTTTATTACTTTTACGGCGGGGCAGTAAATGTGCCTTTATACTGTCTTTTTCCTGCAATTCTCACTCATTCTAGGGAGGCAGAAACAATTTTCAAAGCAATTTCAGCCCTGGCATCTTCTGGTCCAGTGTTTACCTCAGTCACCCATACACATCTGTTCTCTGCACAAGCTTGATCCAATTAGGTGACACCAGACAAAGGCTTACTCTTCAACAAGCCTTGCGCAGCGCCAGGGCCCCAGAACAATACGGAAGTGTTTTTTCTTCCATTACGGGGCGTCAGATCCTCTTAAAGGTGTTTACCTGCTTCGTATGTGTCAGCCACTGTTTCCAAAAGGGGGTTTCAGCCGGGGGGTTGAAAGGTGATGAGGATAATGATGTGATTGGAAGCACCGTGGCTGATGCAGATGCTCTTCACCCTACACCGCACCCCTGAAAGTTGAGAGACAGATGGGTTGGACTGTTATCCTCCTGTTCTGTATTCCAATGAAATCAAACCATGTTTCACTGCAGTGATTATTTACAGCAAAGCGGCGGTAACAAAGCTACCTTAGGGAATATGTGTATTTGTTTTTCCAAGCTGTTGTTTTCTTATGCAGGGGGGAAATCATTGCAAGTCAAATGTAATCATTCCACTGCAGGGTTATGCTCTGTCTTGAATAATAATAATATTAGTTTGGTCCCTGGTATTGCTTGTCATTTTTAATTCTGAGACAGAAATAACAGAGCTGATCATAACCAATCACTGTTTTTTATTCTTCTTGTTCATAACAGCTTTATCTTATAGCACATTTTTTAGTTTCTGTCAGTAGCCAAGAAACCTGGTAAGTGCAACGTGAGGCTCTGTTTCCTCCTACTTACATGCTGTTTGCACTGCACTGCATCTGATCTCTCTACATCGCATTTCGTCTGCGATGTGGCCAAAAGGATTTCTGGATTGTAGCAGGGTTACCCCAGGAATGAGGGGGGAAAGCCTCTAAATTATACCCAGGCATTTTCACATGAAACATTCATGCTTAAGTATGATTAGCAGAGATTAAGGTGGGTTTGTTTTGCCTCTTAGAAGGCCCCTTGACAATTTAGAAATGGATTGAGAGCAGCTTTTGCAAGTACAGCCTTTTTAATCCCATGCCAAGAGTTCTCACCCACTTTTGTGGAATTATTCAAATGGAGGTTTTCATGTCAGCTTTGGAGCCATGACCCAGAGGTACGATGGCATAAAACGTCCAAGCTCAAAAAGCCCTTGAAATATCAAGAATGCAACACTGACTTTTTCTTAAACTTTGAATGAGCTAAATTTGCAAAGAGGGAATTGAAAGGCTTTTTAGTCGAAAACATGAGTAGACAAATAAATAATGTGTTGTGTTGGGCTTACAGAATGTGCCTACAGTGGCATCAGTTTTCATTTTTAAGTCTGAGTGCACATATCAAATACTGGTCTGTTATCCCAGCCAGTGATGTGAATCCACCAAGCCATTTTGCACCATGCATCCTATTTCCATATCATCTTTGTATCATGTATATGAGATGGAGCCCTCCCATGTGTGGGATGATGTGATTCCCAGATAGATTCATTCGTACATAATGATAAAAGATGGGTTTGGACAGAGCTACTTATTTGACAATCATTGGAGTGCCACTGTGATGGATGGCAAGGAGAACTTCCACCCCTTTCTCCTCCCACCCCATAACCATGGCTCCCCCTTCTGATACCCCCTTATTTATTTTCCCTGGCTGAGCTCAAGGTCTCGTCTGAGTTTAAAAGAGAAATATCAAATTGAATTAAAATTGCTCACTCACCCAAAGCAAGGGCCCGTGTGCCCTTAAAAATCGCACATACTATATCCACCCCCTCCCTTTTATGGTAAATTGGTGGTGTGAATTATTCATGCCAGTGGGTCCACAGCATCACTTCATTATGTTAAAGTGTATATGACATATCTGATGGAGACACAAATGCCTTTACATGCTTGCTGTACCAACGCATTTGGAAAGAACGACTGGATCATGTGCTTACAAGCAAGAAATCAGATTTGGAACATTTTACTTGATGAAAGGCAATGAATGGGGAAGCTGTGCTGCTTTGTTGCATCTCTTTGTAATTTCCTGCCACATGTGTGCTGTTCATTTGTAAGATCATCACATGTCAAAGAAAGTGTTCAGCTTTATTCTACTGAAATAACATCAACTAGCTTTTGGATTCCTAAATAATTGTTGCTTTTGAAAATATCTGAGGTGTTTAATAAGAACCACGACTGGGTGCAACTTGAGCTTTTGCTGTACATGACTTTTAATGCAAGGGATATTTATTGCCAATAATTTTGAAAGTATGTGGCACATTGTAGAGCACTTTTGTCAGTTACTAAAGCATGTCGGAAAGTAATCTAAATGAATAGTTTGGCCTGTGAGATTGTTTTCCAAAAGGTTAAATAGGTTAGGTTAGATTATTTTCCAAGTTCTTTTAGTTTGAACTATTGAAAAAAGAATGATGGGAATAAATTATTTCATTGCACTCATTTTTACAGATCATTCTGAGATTCACATCAGATTACTTTGCTTAGAAGTTCAGTAGCAGTCATGGTGTTGCTTTGTATTGGCATGTCTACATATTTCAATTTAAGTCAGTTTATTTATACAGCACCAAGTCACAACAGAAGTTGTCTCAGGGCACTGGACAGAAACGTTCACATACATTATAAATGACGATTAGTAAAGTTATCTATCTAAGGAAGGAAGGAAGGAGGCTAGCAGATTGTGTTGAGTCTTAATTTCGTCCCAGTCTCCCATCCTGAGCAAGCACAAAGGCAACAGTGGAAAGAAAAAACTCAATCATAACAGGAAGAAACCTCCTGCAGAACCAGGCTGAGGAAAAGTGGCCATCTGCTTCGACCGGCTGGGTTTGAGAGGACAGGAAGGAGAAACGGACCCAGAATGGCAGGTCCAGAATGGAGACAAACAGGTCCCTCACTAGGAGGAAAGACAAAAACAAACAAACAAAAACCAACATGTAAAAATAGAAAAATTACAAATACAAACTATGCATTTTTATTAATTCGGAACTATTAATTTGGTGAAATGAGGCCAACTTGTCCTCCAGCAGTCTTAAGCCTATAGCAGCATAACTAAGGGATAGGTCAGGAAACCCAATCGGACCCTAACAGGATTGATCAAAAATAAAAGACTTGAGCCTAGTTTTAAAACTGGACAATGTGTCAGCCTCACTGACAGAAACTGGAAGTTGGTTCCACACGAGAGGAGCCTGATAACTGAAAGCTCTTCCTCCCATTCTGCTTTTGGAAACTCTGGTAACCACAAGTAAACCTGCAGTAAATACTTGTTTTCTCCTAACCATCATAATGATGAAATTTCATCTTTATGCTTTATTGAATGTGCAAACATTACTTTGTGAATGTGATACTGAATGAAAAGCATCAGTTTGTGGCAGAACATACTGTATGTATGATGGTACGATGTATGATATGCATGCCCACGGGGTCAGCATCATACATTTGCACCACTTTTCAGCCAGCTTTACGTCTTGTTCTTAATGTGCACCAATGGCTGAAAACAATCTTACTGATTTCCAACCTGTCATACTATCACATCTTACATCTCCTCCACATATCTACTCAGCAGAGTCCTACCAAAAAAGGCCTTCACTCAAACGATATTCTTGATATAAGTTCATTGTGCAATGAGCCAGTTCTGTCTGACAGCTTTTGGTGCACAAAGCCAACAGAACAGAAAAGAGAGGAACAGAAAGAAAAGGTTGAGCAGGGTATGAAAGTATTTCCACTGACAGTTTGTTTTTAACTGGTCTCAGATACGCCCTTTGTGAAGCTCTTCTCGCCTTTTCAGAAACTGCCTGCACGTCTGTAAAGGTGCTGGGCGAGATGAGCACAACTGATACAGTGGTTCCCACACGCTCTGCCGTCTGAAATTTCACAACTGATAGTGGTTACTGACAGAGGAGGCTTGATAAAATCTCACCTGATTAGAGAAAAAAAAAAAAGGAGTGCGAAAAGCAGCGAGAAAGAGCTGCGGCACGGTGAGTAAGAACTAGAGAAGATGGCTGGCTTTACCAGGCCTCTGAGGTCGTGCATGGGTTTCAGTTGACACACTTCTGGCTGGCCCAGTGTGCACCACGCTCTCCAAGAGTGAGTGGGTTGAGTCAAGACTGACAGATCTCAAACCACACAGACATTGCTTCATTGTCTTCATTGCAAATTTGACATATTGTGAGAGATTCTTGTTTTTATTCAGCGTTTTCTTTATATAAACTTTTCAAAATGGTAGAAAAACTTTACATTAATTTACCAAAAAAAGTAGAGACTTAAATGGACTCTATATATATATAGTATATGCTTATTTTCTTACATAATTTTGGCCCCACTAAAGGGTTGCATGTGGGTAGAAGCCAAAAGATGAATCCAACCCCACGTAGGCAGAACATCTGGCCTTAAAATAACTCACTTCTTTGGCTCCTGGGAGCTGTTACAATGAAATTGAACTACTGAAAGAGATAACATCACAACTAAACAACTCTTGATGTTGAGAAGAGGAAGAAGAAAGTGAGGCTAGAGATGGCATCCTCCTGTTTGTTCTGTTTTAGAGCAACTCTGCCATGATTACATTGGTAATATCTGATTATCTCTGATTTAATGTGCTCTGTTTGGTTGTTGTCATTCAAGCCGAGGCGGTATGACAGGATGTCTTGGTTTTTATCCAGCAAAGAAAACCGTTTGACTTGCTCATCAACAAGCGTGAATGTGAACAAGAGGCAACTTGCATGCCTTTCAGTCTGAAACAGACATGTCATAAACTACACAAATGAAAGACAATTTTCCAGTTTGACTTTTTCAACGTTCATTTAACTGACACATGTCAGAAAAGGTCCACCCAGTGCCCCCCTCCTTCTATTAGAGATGCTTGTTAGCAGAGCTGGCACAGGCCCTCATTACAGTGACAGTTCAGTCACAGTCTGTTATACTGACTGGAAGCCTACGCATCTTTTAACTGGCACCAAATATTGGTTTTGCTGATAAATTTAGAAAAGGAAAAAAAAAAAACATCACAATTAATAAAGAGAAAAATAAACAGGAGGCTTGTTGGCATGATGTGGGTGGCTGTCCCATGGGAAATAAATCTCAGGGATGTAGAAATAGTAACAGAATCGCCCAGTAGGGTTTCCACCACCTATACCTGCACAAGCTCTGCTATTCTCCCGATGCCTTACAGCTGTAGAGGCACGTCAGCAGGTGGAGTAAGACGGCAAAGTTTTCATTTACCATCTACAGAGATGCCAATCCGAAGGCGCGCCTTTAGGGTAATGTTAGGTCTTTTCATAAGTTACAAAGATGTAATTAGACAAATTAGCTCAGCAGACACTCGGGGTTGCGTTTTAAATGGCAGCATGTTGCCTCGGTTGGTAATTAGCAGGCAGCTTCTGCTGCAGAATCACACGTTGCACCCGAGGCTTTGCATTCGTAACCTGACAACCAGTAGATGCACAGTAATGAAGGCTTATGTCTCCCACTGGATGGGTTTGTCTCTTTTGCCAGCCAGGTCCAATGTTGGAATTCACACTGAGCCACTGCTCAAATCTCTTGTTTATTTCCATGTATCATTTTCTTGCAGGTTGAGCGTGGTGTCCTTTCAGCATGGTGATGTATTCAAATCAAACTGATGTGTTTTTGTCTCAGAGGCACAGAATTTCATTTGAGCCAATCACCTTTATGGCTCAATTCATCAGGGCTGTGGTTGACGTGTCCAGGTCTCTTGTTGAGAGTAGCACCCGAGGAGCCGATCAGCCATTTCCATACGCGCTGCTCCTCTCCCACTTTTAATGACTTGCCGATGGGGGATTGTGTCTAAGCGCCTGTTTTTTTATTAGCTCAGAATAAATTCCTCTTCTCTCCGACACAAGGCGTTCTGTCTGACTTGGATCGAGTGGGCTGAATGCCAATCAGAACAGGCCTAACAAAATGCAGATTAACTTGGAATATAATTGATTTGCCTGTTTACTCTATGTGACCAATACATTTTTTTTTGGTAGAAATATGCCTTAGTTGCAATCTTTTCACTCTTACAATGATTCTCTATATGTAAATCACAGCTAGGTGCTTTTCATAAATGCAAACTCCTTCAGTCACATCTCGCTTCATTCAGAAGCTTCTTTTAATGTAGCAAAGTCCAAGCGTAATCAATTTTGTATTCTTTAGATTTAAATAAGTTATTACAAACTTTTTATTAATTCCAAACTTAAGCTATATAGTTTATTTAAGCACCCACAGGAAAAAGATATAAAACTGCTTTTCTTTAAGATAACCAGTCTTTGTGCCCTTGTATCACATGATGTCTTCCTGTTGCATTTGTGGGCAGACTTTGGCACGGTGTTCTGTCCTCACTGACATGGAAAGATGATTGGAACAACGGGTTGTGAGTAGATAGGAGCACACATCCACAGGAGCTTTGTGGACCAAGGAGATAAGGTTGACGCTTGCAGCATGACAGGGAGAGCAGGATATGAGAACGGAGGACATGAAACTGCAGCCTTAAGGCCAAAAGAATCAGCTGAGAGTAACGAGCGCCAGCTCTCACCAAGGATACAGAGAAAGCTGCCAGAGTGAGGGAGGAAAGGAGAGGAAGGAAAGCTGGAACAGCAGACTTGGGGAAATTAGCTGACATGGGATCATGTGAAAATTAAAAACACAAATGAAAAATGTACATTTCCAGGAGGCTTCACCCTGAAGTCTCATGAATTTGAACTTAATTTCTATGTATATGAATATTTCTGTTCAGTGCACTGAGATGACTTCTGTTGTGACTTGGTGCTATTTAAATAAACTGAACTAAATTGGGGCGGCATGGTGACACAGTTGTTAGAGCTGCTGCCTCTCAGCAAGCAGGTCACCCTGGTGCGAATCCTGACCCAGGGGCCTTTCTGGGTGGAGTTTGCATGTTCTCTCCGTGCATGCGTGGGTTTTCTCCAGGTACTCCAGTTTCCTC
>JARVGS010001792.1:32864260-32876966 GCA_031762315.1 Hypsolebias antenori | reverse complement strand
AATCACCACAACAAGAGAGAAGTTTAACCAAGTTTAATGTGAAGACCCACTTAAAGGAATGGGGTCGAGACTGGTTCTAGTGTTGAACACTGGACCTTCAGGCTGGAACGAGTCTGTTGGTAGGAAGAGAGCAATTAGTGGTCAAGCTGATGACAAAAGGAAGCGCAACAGTCAAGGAGGAGTAACCACCAACCATCTCGTTGTTAGAAGGGGGCTCTAGTGACTGGAGTCGTTCCAGCAGGGGCTGAACAGCTGCGGGAGGGGATGATTCCAGTGAGGGGGGACAGCCGGCTGCAGCAAAGAGCCAATGACGTAATCCGAGAGGCGTAGAGGGAAAATCCAGCAGGCGAGAATTCAGACCGGGAAGTAGATGGGCGACAGGACCAAGAGGTGAAGGCGAGAAGACGTAGTGAGGCAGGAGAAGGTCGATACCGTAATCCGAGAAGTGTCAGTCTGGGAGGGGTAGAGCAGGAAGTGAGAAGTCAGGCAGGCAGAGAGTCAGACAACCAGGAGATCAGGACATAGAGGTGAGGATACAAAAACCAGGAAGAGGGGCAGGAACCAGGAAACACGAGCACGGGATAACTACTTACAGAAACTGCTTTTGGCTATCTGGCACCAACCCTGTGTGAGAGTCTGACTTATAAAGGATGCAGTGACAGGTGCAGCTGATTGAAAAGTAATCAGAGCTGCAGTGAAGACAGACCGGTTTGAGAAGTGAAGACAACCTTAACTTCACATGCAGACAGAAGAGAAGAAAAGGATCCAAAAACACCAAGCGGTGCACAGCGGGATAGAAAATCTAATCTAACAGGCATGAATCATGACATATCCCCACCTAAATGGACACCTCCTGGCGTCCCATCCAGCTGGTCCGAATGGAGTCTATGAAAGTCACTAATGAGAGACTTGTCCAGGACATGGCAGGAGGGGACCCAGGAACGCTCCTCAGGACTGTAACCCTCCCAGCCGACCAGATACTGGAGTCTGCGGACCATCTTTCTAGAACGGAGGAGACGACGGACTGTGTAGGTGGGGGACCCGTCAATGAGGCGGGCGGGTGGTGGTGAGCAAACGGAGGAGTGAAATTTGGAGGACAATAAGGGTTTGATACATTTAACATGGAAAGTGGGGTGAACACGAAGGGACTTGGGTAGGGAGAAACAAACCGAGACAGGGTTAGTTACCTTAGAAATGGGGAACGGTCCAATAAAACGGGGGACGAGCTTGCGAGACTCTGTCTTAAGGGGGAGGTTCTTGGTGGAAAGCCAGACCTCTTGACCCACCTTATTGTCGGGTTGAGGGGTCTTGCCGAGGTCAGCTTTCTTAATGTACACCTCCGTAGTTTTGAGCAGGGTTCATCCAGCTCTCCTCCAGACCCTCTGGCATCTGAGGGCCGCTAAATGGGCTGAAGGGACAACGGCTTTGCATTCCTGGGCAGAGAAAACAGGGGGTTGAAAACCAAAAACCACATAAAAGGGAGATAGTCCAGTTGCCAAGGAGGGGAGTGAGTTCAGGGCATGTTCCACCCATGGTATGGCGGAGGACCATTTCTCAGGGTCCTGCTGGCAGAAGAGCCTCAGTTTACCCTCCACCTCTTGGTTGGCCCTTTCCGTCTGGCTGTCAGTTTCAGGGTGGAAACCTGAGGAGAGGCTGATGGATATGCCCAATAAACTACAGAACTCCCTCCAGAAAAGGGAGACAAACTGAGGACCCCTGTCGGACACAATATTGAGTGGAAGTCCGTGAAGCCTAAAAACTTCACAGGCTGTAATGTAGGCTAATTCCTTAGAGGAGGGTAGTTCCTTAAGGGGCACTAAATGAGTCATTTTAGAAAATTGGTCAACAACGGTGCGAATGACCATGTAACCATCAGAGTTGGGGAGACCATTAACAAAATCCATGCCAATGTGGGACCATGGACGAGAAGGACAGGGAAGGGGATGAAGAAGTCCAGAGGGGGGACTTCTGGAGGACTTGGACTGAGAACAAGAAGGAGAGGACCGTACAAAAGTATGGACATCCTTAGACAAGGTTTCCCACCAGAATTGAGCCTGGACCAAGGCAAGAGTCTTGGTTAGGCCTGGGTGACAGTATAAATGAGAGGTATGACAGAAATCCAACACTCTCCTAATCAAGTCCGGAGGAACATACAAACAATCCTCAGGGCATTCAGGAGGAAGAGGGTGTGACTGGTTGGAGCATCTCAGGTCAGACTCCAACTGGGTAATAGCCAGGCGGGCAGACTCAGGGAGAATGAAGTTTTCCTCGACCACAGAGGAAGAGGAGTCGCCCTCAGAAATACGGGATAAAGTGTCAGGTTTGATATTCTTCTCGCCCGGGCGATAAGACAGTGTAAAGTTAAACCGGGAGAAGAAAAGGGCCCACCTGGCCTGATGAGGGTTTAAGCGACGAGTAGACCTGAGATACTCCAGATTTTTGTGGTCCGTCCAAACTTGGAAGGAGAACCTGGAGCCCTCCAGCCAGTGGCGCCATTCCTTCAGGGCGAGTTTGGCAGCTTACAGCTCCCAATCTCCCACATCATAGTTTTGCTCCGTCGAAGAGAGGCTCCTAGAAAAGAAAGCACAGGGGTGGAGACAACCCTCCTGGCTTCAATGACTAAGGATGGCCCCCACGCCAGTACTAGAGGCATCCATCTCCACCCAAAAGTTTCCTCTGGGTTGGGTGCCTGGAGAACTGGAGCAGAAGAAAAGTTTTAAGTCTGGTAAAGGCCTCATTGGCGACAGGTGACCAAATAAAGCGTGTTTTAGTGGACATAAGTGTGTGAAGAGGTTTGGATATTTGGTTGTAACCTTTAATAAAATGTCTGTAAAAGTTTGCAAACCCCAGGAACCGTTGGAGCTGCTTGCGGTCCCTGGGGGTTGGCCAATCCACAACGGCTGCAATCTTGTTCCCGTCTATCTCTATCTTGTTAGGAGAGATGATGAACCCCAGGAACGAGGTAGTGGATACATAAAAATAACACTTCTCAGCCTTTATGTAGAGACCGTTCTGTAGGAGCCGGGTGAGAACGGCCCGTACCTGTTTTCAGTTTGTGGCAAGGGCTTTAGAAAAAATAAGAATGTCGTCTAAATAAACAAAAACACAGTGATTAACCATGTCTCTTAAAACATCATTAACCAGGGTTTGAAAAACTGCGGGGGCGTTAGTTAGACCAAAAGGCATAAACAAATACTCATAATGACCCGTGGGAGTGTTGAAGGCGGTCTTCCATTCATCCCCTTCACAAATGCGGACTGAATGGTAGGCATTACGCAGCTTTAGCTTGGTAAAAGGATTAGCTCCTTGTAAGAGGTCAAAAGCGGAGTTCGTGAGAGGCAGTGGCTATCTATTCTTTACAGTATTCTTATTTAGACCCCTGTAATCAATACAGGGACGGAGCGATCTGTCCTTCTTGCTAACAAAAAAGAAACCTGCCCTGGCTGGGGAGACAGATGGTCGGATAATGCCAGCCTGGAGTGAATCCCTGATATAGTCTCTCGTAGTCTGTTGTTCAGGAGCAGCAATGGAATAGAGAGCACCCCTAGGAGGTGTGGAGCCAGGAAGTAAGTCTATGGGGTAATCATATGGCTGGTGAGGAGGCAGAGAAGTGGCCCTAGCTTTGTTAAAAACCTCTTTGAGATCATGGTACTCAGTGGGTACCCTAGAAAGGTCAGGATAATAATCATCAGAGGCAGTTACTGAGTCCTTGGAAATAACAGCGTCCATAAGGCAGGAAGACAAACATTCCTCTGATCAGCCTAAGATTTCTCCTCTCCTCCAATCTAGATGAGGATTGTGTTTAAGAAGCGAGGTGGTGCCCAAGACCACGGGTGAATGAGGAGAGTTAATAACCAGTAAGTTTATTGTTTCTTTGTGATTACCTCCCAAGTGTAAAGTGACCGGTTCAGTGATCTGAGATGAAGTGTTCAAAGGATGACCATCCAAAGCCACCACAGAGTGTTTCTTGGCAGATTCAAACATCTTAATACCTGCAGCAACTGCAAACTCATGAATGAATTCAATGAATTCAGTGTCTGCCCCAGAGTCAATGAACACTTTAAAAGGGGTTGGTGACTTACCCGGGATGACGAGATCAGCTCTCAGGATAAAGGGTGAGGAGAGTTTAGTAGTTTGAGTTTTACTCAGTAAACATCCCCTCGCATTTAGTGAGCAGGTCCTTTTACTGGACAGGAGGAAACAACATGTCCTGTTCCACCACAATAAAAACAGAGGTGTCTCCTACGTCGTCTCTCACGCTCGGCTGGTGTGAGATGACTAAGGCCCAGCTGCATAGGTTCCTCAGTGGTGGGAGGAGAAGGCAAAGATGGTGGGTTCAGGGAACTGACTGGACGAGGAGTCTCGCCAACAAACTTGGTGAAAGGTAGAGAACGCGGTCCTTGTTCCCTTGAATGCTCAGTCAAGTGAAGGTCCACCCTAGTGGACAAATCCTCTAGGTCCTGAAGCGAATCAGGGTAACGTTTAAGCGCCAGTCCATCTTTAATATTATAGTTTAGACCCTGATAAAAAGCATCTGTGAGCGCCTCCTCATTCCAGTGGCTTCCTGAAGCGATAGAATGAAAATCAATGATGTAATCAGTGACTCTGCGGTTACCTTGTTTAATAGAGAAGAAGCGTCTGGCAGCCTCTGGCTCTGGAAGAACTGGATCAAACACTCGACACAGCTACTTAGCAAAAGTCTGAAAAACATAGCAGTTAAGAGAATCATGTTGCCATTCAGCAGTTCCCCACCTCTTGGCTTTGCCAGAGAGGAGGGAGATCATGTATGCCACCTTAGACCTCTCGGTGGAGATACAGGATGGTTTGAGCTGAAAATGGATCTCACATTGTGTTATGAATGGACAGCATTGATCGGGATCTCCTGCAAACAGTTCTTTTGGGGTTAAATGGGGCTCCCGAGCTGGTTCTGGAAGAGGTCTAGCGGAAGCCAAATCCAGATGGGGAACTTGAGGCGCAATATCCTTTAACATGCAAACTATGTCTTCCATGCCCAACTCTAATTTAACTATGGCACACTCGACATCAGCGCACCAGTCAGCAGAAGGTGAGTGGTCCATGATTGGCCAGATAGTTCTGTAACAAACCCCCAAAAAGGACTGGACCAAAAATCACCACAACAAGAGAGAAGTTTAACCAAGTTTAATGTGAAGACCCACTTAAAGGAATGGGGTCGAGACTGGTTCGGGTGTCGAGCACTGGACCTTTAGGCTGGAATGAGTCTGTTGGTAGGAAGAGAGCAATTAGTGGTCAAGCTGATGAAAAAAGGAAGCGCAACAGTCAAGGAGGAGTAACCACTAACCGTCTCGTTGTTAGAAGGGGGCTCTAGTGACTGGAGTCGTTCCAGCAGGGGCTGAACAGCTGCGGGAGGGGCTGATTCCGGTGAGAGGGAACAGCCAGCTGCAGCGAAGAGCCAGTGACGTAATCCGAGAGGCATAGAGGGAAAATCCAGCAGGCGAGAATTCAGACCGGGAAGTAGATGGGTGACAGGACCAACAGGTGAAGACAAGAAGACGTAGTGAGGCAGGCGAAGGTCGATACCGTAATCCGAGAGGCGTCAGTCCGGGAGGGGTAGAGCAGGAAGCGAGAAGTCAGGCAGGCGAAGAGTCAAATAACCAGGAGATCAGGACGTAGAGGCAAGGATACAAAAACTAGGAAGAGGGGCAGGAACCAGGAAACACGAGCGTGGGATAACTACTTACAGGAAACTGCTTTTGGCTACCTGGCACCCACCCTGTGTGAGAGTCTGACTTATAAAGGATGCAGCGACAGGTGCAGCTGATTGAAAAATAATCAGAGCTGCAGTGAAGACAGACCGGTTTGAGAAGTGAAGACAACCTTAACCTCACATGCAGCCAAGACAACCTTAACCTCACATGCAGACAGAAGAGAAGAAAAGGATCCAAAAACACCAAGTGGTGCACAGAGTGATAGAAAATCTAATCTAACAGGCGTGAATCATGATAATAAATGAAAGTTTGCATTATTTTCCTGCCCCTTCATTTGCTTGAATAACCAGGAAGTCCCAGGTTCAATCCCTAGCCATTCCCACGTCTTGGTGTCTCTGAGCGAGACACCTAATCCCCAATTGCTCCCCGGGTGCTTACGTAGCTGTTCACAGCTCCACATGGGTGTATCCCAGGTGTGATGGGTTAAATGCAGAGAACTAATTTCACCTTTGTATAGAAACATACAATGATGACAGTTAAGGATGAGGCCGATCCGATCTGGTATCCGTATCGGCCTCCAATACCAGCATAATTTACGTATCGGATATTTCCGGTCCAACCTGCCGATATTTCCGATCCACATGCATGTCTGTGCCTAATGAAACGTCTCCACACGTTGGCTTCAAACTATGGAATGGATTTCCTGAACGGAGGCATGTCTCATGAACCCTAATTAATAAGACCCGCCTCACATTCAGGAAATACATTTCATAGTTTGCAGCCAGCTACAACATGCAGTGGCGCTGTGGCTAACATCTAGCCAACTTTTCATCATAACATGTCAGCTGTGTGGAAATATTTTACACTAAATACAGCAAGACAGCAACATGCTAATCTGGCCTGCTCAGTCTGCCCGTCTTAAGACGAGCGGCAGGCTGAGAGCAGCTGACCGAAATCAGACCACCTGCTTCAGATTGAACAAGAGTAGTGCCCCTCTGAAGCCACGGAGCTCGAAGCTTACTGAGAAGTTGCTAAACTTCATCATAATTAATGACCAGCTGCTATCAATTGTAGAAAACGAAGGATTTCACAGCTTGATACTTGCAGTCAAGATATAGTTTACCCTCCAGGAGATATTTATCAGTACAACGTAGACAATCATAAAAAAGCATATGAATTAAAAATTGCAAGAAAGTTATATTTTTTAAAAAATGAAACAAAAATAGCTACATTAAAAAGCAATGTAAAAAACTAAAAACAGGAACATGTCTATGTTGGTTTATGCCATGAACTTAGCAGCTGTTTATAGCCATTTAATTATTATTTATTTTTAATGTAATTCATTCATTTAAAATAAACAAAATAAAACCATCAAAAAGGAAAAAAAAACATTGAATGAAAAGAGTGCAGAAAGAAGAAATAAATTGTTCTATCTGCCCCTTATTTAAAAAAAAAATAAAAAAATAAATAAATTTAGACAGTCACTTAAATTAATCACCCTAATATCCATTTTAAAGCTAGGAATTAAAAAAACATGTTTGTGTTTGCAGGATTTAATTCTAACTTTACCCAACATTAATAAAACGTATCTCAAGTTGCCTTTTTGGACATGCATACATATATTTGGACAAATTGTACTTGAGAGGAGAATATTACAGCCTCATATAAAATCAATAATGATGATGATATCGGAAAGATTCGGCCAATATCCAGATTTAGGTATCTGCATCTGATCAGAAGTTAAAAAATGTGGATCGGTGCATCCCTACTGACAATCTTGGACTTCTCCTCCTCCCACAGACCAAAAACATGCCTGTTTGGCAGATTGGTAACTCTAAATTGTCTCTAGGTGTGAGTGAGGGAGTGACTGGTTGTTTGTCTCATTTGTCTCTATGTGTCTCTGTGATGGACTAGAGACCTGTCCAGGGTGTCCCCCACCTCTCACACATTGACTGCTACATATGGGCACCAGTGACCCCCAGTGACCTGAAAAGGATGAAGCGAGTAAAAGATAATGGATGGATGTTATTTCAGTGTCAGCACTGTGTTTTGGGCATAAACCAATTAGTAATGTTTTCTTTCCATTCCTCTTCCTCCAGTAATATCTGGTGTCATTATACTGTATGTTACAGTAGTTTAATGCCAATACACTGTGAAACTAGAGTCAGTCAACATTTTGTTACAAATTGCGGTTGTCACAGTACAAATTCTTGGATGCATATGTTCTATACGGTTCACATTAGTTTAGTTTGGTTTTTTGTTTGTTTTTTGGGGAAAGAACTGACAGTGACATAAATGCCAGCAGCTCTGGCAGCTTTTGTGTTGCCTATTTTTTTCTGCATTTCCTTCAGCAAGTTAAGGGATGCAATCAGTGTTCAGGAAGACTGTTGTTGACACCCTGCCAGTATTTACGTAGCCAGGCAAGTTCCTCTGTCTGAGCCAGAATTCATGGCAGCATGTCCTCTGAGCGTGACAAATGGAACTGTGTGATTAATTTGGCCAGTCGTTTTATTGTGATCCTTTATCCTGAATATTATTTATTCAGGATGTGCGACATTTATTGTCTTCCCCTTGCATCTCTACTGGAATGTGCCAGGGAAATCGTCCATTAGAATCCAGACATCTCTCCCTCTTGCTGGTTTTATTCTCTCTGGCTCGCCTCATTTCAGACTGAGCTACAGGGTCGTCATGGGGGAAGGCCCAGGTCGTGGCCTGGCTCAAGCTAGAGCCGCCAGCGGAATAAATATTGTGTCTCTGAAGTGTTGAAAGCTGTGTAAATGTCAAATGCATCCGTCTGATGTGCTCCCTGAGAGGAGGAGGTAGGAAGCTGGGAGAATGAGGGGATGAGCTTCTGTTACCCTTCGTAGACAGCTGTTGTCAGGTGCAGATGTTGATGCTAGCTTCAGTCCTCTGAAGAGTTGGCCAGGGTTTTTATTTTTTTAATTTATTTTATTTTTTATGCTGGGGGTGTGTGAGGGAGTCAGGGTTGGTTTGTCGATGTCTGTAGGACACAAACCACTAGAGGCTTGGCTCTTGTCAGACAGCTTAGTGAGCAGCGCCGCTTTGAGATTTTAACAACATCCCTGCTGGCCATCAGAAAGAAGTCCTGCTCCGGGAGGAATTTCTTTTGGTTTCTGTTGCATTTTCAATTTTGGCTTCCTTTTTTAAACTGAGAATTGTTTTCTCCAGCACAAATAGTTAAAGAGGCATTAGATGTTAAAGAACAAGATGCTCTTGGCACAGCATTTATTCACAAGAATAAGCCGATTTAGTACTTTTCTTTTCTTTTCTTTCTTTCTTTTCTTTTTTTTTTTTTTGCTTTGACTGGACTAAAAATAACAACCCAGTAGGACAATCACATACAGTACTGTTAAAATTGGTCTAACATTACTTCCATCCGCACATCCCGTCATCTTTATAACATCCCCCCTGCCTGCTCTTACTGTTTGGTCCCCGCGTTTCTACCTGCCTGTCTTGGGCCTGCTGTGCAGTCTCCGTCTCTGTCTTAGATAGTGTTCCTCTTTACGCTCTGGTGCAGTGCGTGCTTCTTGTAAAAGGATAAGCACCACGCTGTGCTCTTTTGATATTATTTTTCCTCCTCGCCAACTCCAGCCTTATGAGGCCTCATCTCTTGTGTCGTGGGGACTGCAGCAGCAACAACAAGGAAAAGCACGTACCCAGGGAATAGACCGAGCCAGTTGTTCATCTCCTGCACCCAGGGTTTAAACTCATCTCTTGTAATAAAGTGGAGCCCACATGAGCTGTGATGGAAGTCATTTCTTTAGCTGCATGCCTAGATTTCCTAAGAACATGGTGATATTGAAGATTTCATCAGCTTGCTCCCCTTTGCTTATTTATTTTTTGTCATTTTGTTTGGATCAAGATGGAAATGGAAAAACAATATTCTGAATGTGACTTTTATTTTAAGATAAAATGCCAAAGGTTTTAAGAACAAACTGGATTGCAGTCTGGTCCCAATTAGCAGCTGAAACTTGCCATTTACAATCAGTAAATGTTGCAATTAAAGTGAAATGTTTTAATGTGCCTGATGCATAATACAAGAAATCCTAAATGTTTTAGTGTTGATGTTCATTAGCTGCCATGGGTCATCTTCTGTTTGTTTTTGCATGTTGTGTTTTGTAAAAATCGTGTAAAACAACATGTGTAATGATGTGCTCAGTCATGTTTCACCAACAAAATGCTTTTCTAGTAGTTAAAATGGCCTTATTATGTCAGATTCGTCATACTGAACCTTACTGAATCATTGTTCAATTATGTCAAAGTGAGGACATTCAACTGCATATTATAACTGATCTACTCAGCCTTTGAGTAAATTAATTAAATAACAACTAAAAATATGTAAAGAGAAACTTCATCACTACACTTCTGAGACCTTCACATTCATAAGATTAGTCCGAGCTGTTAGTTTTGATTCCAGTGATCATTCAGCATGTGAAGGATGGAACTATTTAACACCCAACATCTTCTGTCCTCTGTGAGTAAAACACATAATCAAAGGAGAATCAGCAGTTTATTGAGAATAAATGATTTCACTAAAATAACATTCCTCTGCAAATGTTACTGATTCCTCCTGGCGTTCAGAACAGACCATATGGTGTAAAAGAATGCACCAGCCTCAGAACCAGCAGGATCTGTTGGAGACTCTTTGAGCTTAGTGTTGAATCTAAATGTGTGGAAGGTGAGCCAGGAACAAGCCCAGAGAGCAAAGGACCGGCTGGTTACAGAGTGGTGACCAGTCATTCTGCAGAAAACGAACCTGTTAGTGGTTTTATTCACTAAAATATTTCTTAAGTACTTTTCTGTCTGGAGCATCTGTGGTTGTGCAAATTTCCATCCATCCATTATCTTTTACTACTTCTTCCTTTTTGGGTCATGGGGCTCACTGGTGCCCGTATCCAGCCATCACTGTGTGAGGGGCGGGGCACACCCTGGACAGGTCTCCAGTCCATCACAGGGACACATAGAGACAAATGAGACAAACAACCATTCACGCTCTCACTCACACCTAGAGACAATTTAGACTTATCAATCAATATAACATGCATGTATTTGGTCTGTGGGAGAAAACTGGAGTTCCTGGAGAAAACCCACGCATGCATCCACCCAGGATCTGAACAACAACAGGATCTTGGGTTTTTAATGGTAATGCAAATCCTATAACAGACTTTCCAAGCCTTAGTGTTTCTCCCCCTCCCAGACCTTACAGAAGTTTGGACTCCGGCTGAACCACTTGTGTTGAAATGGTCAGATGAATCATGGTTGCTTGGACTTCCTCCTATATTTGCCCCCATTATCCTCTCTTAAGTGATCTAAACCAGTGAGTCCTTGCTCCGATTCCTCTTGTTACTTAATTATACATTTTGGACCCACCGCGGTCACAACAAAGGGCCGCTGTGACGCCACTGACCCAGCTCCCTCCTCATTGTCCCCTGCTCTGACAGGGAGTCAAACAAAATAGAAAGGGTCCACTTAAATATGTTGCCACAGAGGCTTAATTGACAGATTGAAGGCAGGTTTTTGCCAACATCCTGCCCATTTTCCCATGTGGCTTTGCACCGGTTCTGCTCCTTGTCGTCCTGCTGGGACTGTCCTGCAGCTCGACCACTCTTCTTTGTCTGGGTGGAAGAGTTACCAGCAAGATAAGTTTTGCTTCAAGTGAATGGAAAGAAAAACAAGAGTCTAGTAACTATATTGAAGGAATATTGTATTTAGGGTTTTTGACTTTACCTCACCGTTCCACCTTTTAAAGCGATAAGGTCACCAGAACTATGTTTTTGTGAGTTTAATCATGTTTTTATCATTTGCTAAAAGGAATTTCTGACAATGAGCATATAAGAAATGAATGGCTTGTCCTATGTAGTCCTTTTATAATTTGTCTGTCTGTGGCAAGGTCTTATCTTTCTGTCATTCATTATTTTTCTTATAGTTTTTCTTTGTCTTCTTGAGTTATTTGAACCTAACCACACACCTCTGAGACAGAATACCCTGGAAATTTAAAAGTTGAAGACAAACCACTTTGTGATTGAATAGAAAAGGGTTTGACCTTTGTCCACGTTAGACCTGCCATATATTAGAAAACAACTTCTCCTGCTATTCACTTGGTTCATTCCTGTAGAAATGCAACGTACAAATAATTAAAGACTGGCAGATTTGAAATACCACGCTTAATAAACACAGAGCTGGAGAATTCAAAAAACCTGAGCTCTTTGTGTCCTTGAGATGCTATCGTCCAATTTTAAAGCACACTTAAAGGGCTAAATGACACGCTGCAGCTGAATGCTAAATCACTGAACGGCCTCTTTATAATAGAACTTTGTGTGTAGCTGGGTTCGTTTTTCCACCTTTGGCACATTTAAAGCATTGAATTCGTAACAAAAACAGCAGAATGGCATTCTGTGTGTCTGTGCCTCCTTTTGAAACTTGAACAACTCTCTAAGATGACCACTCTCTCTCTTTCCTCTTCTTCCTCTGCTGTTTGTACCAAAAGCTGACAGTGAATGAGAGGTTGCTCACAAAAATAACATCTGCACTGATTGTGCTACGTGGGGGAGCCAAATGAATAATTCCTTACGTTCCCTGTGTTTGTCTGCTTTCTGTTACAGTGTGACAGCGAAAGTGACATTGACGACAAGGTAAGTGCTATTCCTGTGTTTATTCTCACACCACATGAAGTGACGGGAAGTTGAATTTGTGCTCTCGACTAAAGGGTGATGACAGTCATCGGGTGTTGTTAGATGAAAAAACACTGTGGAGCTTTAAGTACAGTTGATCACTCTCATCTTACAAAGGAACAACGAAGCACAATGTGGCTCAAACTCGTACTGATAATTTATGTCTTATGTAAAAATACACACCCTTGTACTTCTTGGAGCAGTTTAAGGTCCTAATTGTAAAAAAAATTGTAATCTCTACATGCTGTCTTATTGCTCTTAGTAGTAGTTTTACAAAGACAGAATCAAAATACCATGATTTATGGACTATTGAGCGCACCTGAATAT
>JARVGS010001792.1:32809556-32819807 GCA_031762315.1 Hypsolebias antenori | reverse complement strand
ATGGCTCCTAAATGTATGTGGTTTTTGATAATTATGTAAGGTAATGTGTTAGGATAGGCTAAGTGCTTGTAAAAATAGAGTACTGTATGTATGAGGGGCCGTTTGGTTGTATGAGGAGCCGTTTGGACGCATTTTCCGACTTACGGCGATTTTCGACATACGAACGGGCGTAGGAACAGAAGTCGTTCGCAAGTCGGGGACTACCTGTATAGTAAAAAATACTACTAACACACTAAAAAAAACAAGATACCAAAGTTGAAAAAGAAATGCATCTACAATGTGATTCAGTTAGCAGTGAGATTCTTTCACATCGTGGTTCTGTTCTGTTAGCGGCATGGTCTTGTTAGCAGCTTAGCAAAAAATCTAATTTCAATTTAAATTGATTTTGGTCATAAAAGAGACTCAGTTTTAAACTTGATGTGGGATTGGGATGGGGGAATCTCCAGTTGAAACAATGCATGCAAAGTTTAAAGATTTTGATTATTAATGTAAGATTTTACTTAAAGCTACCTGTCTGCTTTTGTTTTTTTTGTTTTTTTGTTCTTTTATTTTCACTTCTGTGCATGTCTCTTAATGTGTACAGCCTTTATGTACTCAGTTTTGGGATTTCTGTGTTCAGTTAGGAAAACTAGTAACGTGGAATGTCTGGCAGAGGTGTATAGCCATGCTCTTCTTAAATAAATTTCATTCATTGTGTGTAAATAATAAACACTGTGAATTTTAGATTTTAACATAGTGAACATATGAAAACTTTTTGAACTGTTGAATTAAGTTCATGAAGGCAAAACTTTGTGGTCTGAACTCCTGCAGTAAGCCTGCAAAGGCCCAAAAGACACAAAGGAACAAAAGACCAATACAAAATGTCTGAGATGCTCAGTTTCTGTCTCTAAAGCCGTATTGGTGTAATTAGTGAGGAAGACCCTTGCCCTTGCGCTGGTCTTTTGTCAACCCCACCCCCATCTGCACTGGGTTTTGGCATGAACAGGGCAGGGCAGTTTATTTGGGGGGAATGTAAGCAGTGGTCATGTGGGGTATGTCCCAGGGGAAGACGAGGTTAGAAGTCACGACAGGCCTGAGGCCAGATAAACGAGGAAGCTGTGATGCAAAGAGGCTTTCCTGGCATCGTGACTGAGCTCTCTGAGAGCTAAGTAATCCACATTACATCCACAAAGAGCCCACAGATTAGCACACACCCAACAAAAATGAATTCAAATTTATCAACAGAGGGCATAAGAATCCAAAGTAAAATGTGGATTTTTTATTTTTATTTTTTAATCAAAGTGCTGCGAAGACATTTCCTTCACGTGTTGTGTCTAGGTTCAGATATTCAGACTGAGCACATTATCTTCTGATATGGAAAAACCAGCCACTAGGGAGCACACACCAGTGTATCTCTTGTGCTGGTCCCAAGCGGGGGTAAATGGTGAGGGTTGTGTCAGGAAGGGCATCTGACGTAAAACACTTTTGCCAAAACTATAATGTGAGTTCATCAAAGTGAAACCATACCGGATCAGTCGAGGTCCAGGTTAACGACGACCGCCACCGGTGCTGTTGACAAACAGGGTGCCAGTGGAAATTATGGAGGAGGACGATTCGCTGTTGCAACCCTTGAAGATGGAAAAGCTGAAAGAAGAACCTCTGATACGGAAGTCCTTGGAGGGCGTCTTCCTGCTAAAAATCTGACATGCACAACTGTAGGCTAAAATAAAACCATTGGACTGTTTTTAAAGATTTAACACATATACAGTGATTTTTATTTTTTTCTACATTAAGTTTTGTAACCAGGCAAGCATTAAAACATTTCTTGACTTACTGTTCCTTTCCAGAGTCTTCACTTATAAATGCAACGTTGAGTAACAGGCCTGAAGCTTGGCCTCGGTACGACTGTACTGTAGTAATGAGATGTGATTGAGTAAAGGCAATTTTCTGTTAATGTGCTATAAGTGGTTGAAATCTAATTTCTGTAATTTACTCTGTCTCTTCCTAATTAATTTGTCATTAGCTGCATAATATTCCACATTATTTCTCTTAAGTGGGTGTTCTTTGTGAAATGCCAGATAGGAGGACAGCAATATTATTGCGTAAAGAAAAGCTTGATGAAGGATTCACAAGCTAATTTGTTAAATGTGAACATGTATTATTTGTCTTAGTACTGTCGTATAGGCTTCATCTAGCTGTTAGTGGTTTCTTTTTGAGAACTGTTGTTCTCCTGACTGCAATTAGATAACTCGTGGTTTGTTTACTTTGAGTTTTTCCAGTAGCGGTGGGGAAGCTTGTCACCAGTTCACTTAACAGTTTAACAGCTGGCCCCTTAGTCCTTAATCAGATTTAAAATACTGTCGTAAATTTTGTTTTGAAAAATGTGATACTCCTAACTTAATTTAAACTAATTACTTTCTGTGAATTTTTGTTTTGCACAGGGACTTTTTTTGATTAGGGCGGTTTTCTGTCCTGACGTGAGTTAATATTAAATTACTCTGCCTCTCTTTCACAGTCAGAAGCATTTGTGCATTCAGTCAAAGGGAAGCCATTAAAACACTGTTATGAAGGCACCAGTCTACACACACTGTAATGGGTTGAAAACATTTCGAAGAACCTCATAAGACTTGCTGACGTCTCTTTGAGCGAGTTCATTTGAACGCTTCATAAGTCTGAGATTGGGCCAAGGACAGTTATTCAAAGAAGCCTACAATGTTAATTTTCTCTCTCTTTTTACGCAAAAGGATGTGCAAAATGAAAAGCACAATGTTCCAACTCACAGTCAAGCCACCCACCACCATCTTAGCTTCGGTTGAGCATGAGAATCAGCCATTTTGTTTCCCTGTTATCTTGAATGGCTCCTGTATAAAGCAGCCGCCTGTGCATGGAGTTAATTAGGCCATAGTTTTAGAGCCATAATTGATTGAATCATAGTCATAATAGAAATTGCGGGGCCTTAGCAGCTGTGTCTTGCTGAAGTGAAACCAGTGGCATCCTCTGCTGGTGAAAGGATATGTTAATAAGGACTTGAATGCAATCAGATTTAGTTGTTTTTGCCCTTTTTAAAGTATGGGCGCTTCTTTTTCCTCCTAACACTTTTCCTCGAGGGGACTTATTATGCACTTCTGTAGCACTAGAGAGTTTGTGTGCATCGCAGTGGGAAGCCAAAGACCTTCGCTGGCTCCCCTAAATCTGTCAAAGCATCTCATCCACCCTGACAAATCTTTTGACGTGCGAGGCTAAAGAGCAAGCCTTGTATCATTCATGAATGCTGGTGGATTTCCATATCTCACACTATACTGACTTACTGCTGGGAGACTTGTGTCCAATCCTTCAACAAAATGCACCAACATATGGAGCCTACCATGATTCGCATGTGCACAACTGTGCAAGAATGTGCACAATCATCCACACTCCTTGCATTGCACACAGTCAGTTTTGGGGGTTTTACCTGAAGATGTTGAAGTTGTTGCACAGATAAAATCAAAAACTGGAAATTGGAGTTTACTGAAAGCACATAAAGAAATTTATACAAAGTGCTTTGTGTGTCCTCTGTGGTTTCCATCATCTCTTATTTGCGCTCCTTCTTGCACCCACTCTCTCTGCTATTTTCACTTGCTGACCCCTTCTCTGCAGTGCTAGAGTACAGGGAGGTAATGATGAGAAATGGAGTTATACTGCTAGTTGTTAAACCTCAGGCCATACAACAAATGTGCTTCAGAGACCTTGCATTTGTCTCTGAATGGATTAGGTCTTTGCTCTGGTAACCTTATTTAATCTCACTTCAGTCTCTGCTGGCATCTTTGTATTCTTCATGGTGACAAATGTTTTGTCATTTTCTTCTTCTTATGTCTGTAAGCCTTGTTGCATCTGAACTACACCAGTCTTTGTTTACATTGGCTTATCTCCTGTTTTCTGACACATAATTGGAAATTTGAATGCTTCTTTTTGAGAGAGTCTGTTTGTCTATTTGTGCTGGCTGTCCTTGAATGTCAGACATGCATTAAAAACAGCTTATGTAGCTGTACTAGATGTTCTTTGTGCCACCTATTTGTTATTACTCACCTATCTGCCTTTGGCCTTTGTCTTCTCTTCACTCAGACTTGCATTTTTTTTACAGCTCAGCATCCACGTAATTATTTTCAATGTGCTGCTTGTGCTTTGGAGCCTCAATAAGTACTGTATTTTTCAACCTATAAGTCGCGTTTTTTTTTTTATTATTGTTTTGCATAATTTGCATGCCCTGCAACTTATACCAGAGTGACTTATTTATGGATTTTTTTTCCACATTCATAAAAAAAAAAAAAATTGGCTGAGATATGACCATTTTCATTCATTCTGACTTAAAATATTGAACACTACCATTTTCAACCGCTAGATGGCACTTGAGTGGTATGGCATGCCATTGTGTCATGTAAGAAGTAAAAGTGGCTATTAATGACACAATCAGCTTACTTCCACCCTTTTCCAGCTCGCTTGGAGCAACCATCAAATCAGCTTCATTTTGCTGTGCCGCCCTGGCAAAATGCAGCTAATTTGACCACTGAAGTGCATTTATTAAGTAAAATTTCAACTGAGACACACCTTTACTATAAAGTTGAGCAAACAAATAATTGTTTTAGGTGGTAATCTTGTTAATTTTTAAAGAAATGGACAGTGACTCGTCCCTCTGCGTGCTCCTACTTCTGCTTATCGGCAGTGGTTGAGTTTGGGCAGCTGTGGATGAGTGGTTAGAGCAGTCGTTCTCCAATGCAAGAGTTGGGGGTTCGCTTCCATCAGAAGTCACATGCTGAAGTGTCCCTGGGCAGGACACTGAACCCCTCATTGCCTCCAATGTGTGTCCCATCAGTGAATGAATGTGATGCAAAGCACTGATTAGTCTCTTTAGAATGATTTGTTCAATTAGCTTTGTAGAGATATAGTAGAGTGCTGAATGAATGGGTGAATAAGGACAAGATTGTAGAGTAAAGCACTTTGAGTACTGTATCTTGATAAGATAGAAAGGTGCTATATACTGTACTTTGTAAGTACAGTCCATTTACCATTCCATTTACCATTTTGAAATGCAGCTGATTTGACTGTCAAAATGCATTTATTAAGGAAAAGTTAGACTGAGACACACCTTTACTATAATTTTGAGCAAACAAATAATTGTTTTTAAGTGTCAATCTTGTTAAATTCTTGTTCAAGTCCTCCCGCGCATGCTCCCGCGGCCTCCATTTGGCAGCCAATTGATTTTTGGCACAACACCTGCCCACATTTCCAGGTTGTCAGCGGTGACGCATAATAGATGAGACGTATACGGCAAAGCGACGTATTTATGGATGTTTTCCACTTTATTAAACACATATGGACTGATGCAACTTATAAGGCGGTGCGATGTGTATGGCGGAAAATACGATACATCACATGAGATTATATCAACAAGTCTTTTTTTTTTTTCAGATTTTCTAAGTAATTTTAGAACTTAAAATTACCACGTTTCAAGCTTTTATTTTGATATCAGATGGGCCTAAAGCCATCTTGACTTTTAGTACTGTATTTGACTGCAACTTTGGTTGGCCTCATGATAAGGAAACAATGATGGTTTCCTCCAAAGTGTCTCACATTATGTAGAGAATATTCTCATAGAGAAAGAGAAGTCACATAGAATGTTAATAAACTGGTGCCAGTGTGTATTAAATAATCTATGTGCATGAAAAATTCATCCCCAAACGTCTTTCACACTCTCTGAGCCAGAGCACAATTCACTTTTATCTTGTTAAAGAAATGGAAATTTTAGTACAAGGGAAAATAACACCACTTGTTTTTAATTTTACGTTTCATATCCCAAGCAGTGAGTTTGATGTGAGATGGTTCTATTACAGTAAATGTTTTCAATATTCACACATAATTTGATTGGTTTTGGTTTTCCGCTATGCTGGCCTAATAATTCTGAAACGAGTGTCCTTGCAGTCCGCTCAGAATGAAAAGCCACATTGATGCATGTCTGAGGGTGTTACTGTGAGGCAATAATTTACCTGGTAATCTTGCTTCTCTTTAAAGGCCTGTAATTTATGAGCTGGTTGCAATAATTCATTGACAACACGTCACAAGGCTGTGCCGCCTTCTGTTTTCACATCTTTTTAAACAAAGGCCACGATAAAAGAAAAAAGCAACAATAGTTTTTTTGGCTTTTGTCAATCTTTGAAATATCTCAGGAGGAGGGAAAATTAAACCTGTGGGTCTATAAACAATCGTATATCAAACACAGAATCTAGTTTACACATTTTCTCCTGGAAAACATGTGGAGACGATAAAGAATGTCAAGGTGACATGCGTGTGCTTTTGGAGGGAGAATAATGCCAGAAATGTCCTTGCTGATTCTATCAGTGCGAGCCATTCTTTACCGTGTTCAATGAAAGAACAAGGAGTGGGGGTAGACTTTCTGAGAGGATGATGCTTTAGGAGAATAAAAATCCAGTGAGAGCGCAATATCGCTCCCAGATACGCTGGTTTAACGAACATTGTTATCAGCTTCCAACTGCTTTTCCTCCTGATCGATATATGGTGTTGGGCAATGCAAATGGCTGCTGCTAGCCCTGGGTGTTCCACCATCAATGGAGAGTAATTATCTTTGGCAACAACCAATATTGGATTGTTAAGCCTCGGGATAAGGTGGCTGGCAGAGCCTTCAAATAGTCACTCACCTCTATGGGCTTGAAGGCTGATGGATGGATCAGCTGGGACTGGCTGCTGCAGGGGCTCCCGAGGCAAACTAGCAGAGTAGCAGCTCTCATCTTCCTCTGCCCTAACAGAGCAGCCCTTTGAATCCCAGAGAAGATTTATTTTTAATGTGCCTGGCAGAGGACATTTTTGTTCTACATTGTCCTGATCAAGCGAGAAGATGTTCTGTGTTGATTAGAAACCGCACAAGAGCTTTGATGAGAAAACCAACTGCTTGATAATAGAAATACGATGGCAAAAAGTTAAAAACTGCCTCTAAGTGAAACAAATTACCAAGTTCAAAGCTCCAGGGCTTCTATATGACTGTGAAGTCCTTTACTTTTTGGTGGGCCCCATGAGAATACCACAAAATGTCTGACGTTTCATGGCCTCTGTTTTCAGGGAAGCTACTCATGTTTTGAAGTGCACTGTGCTCCAAATGGATGACCTAGAAATTCTGTCCATATTGAAAAATGGGAGTCATTGAATAAGGTGCTCATTCTCGCGTCATTGGTCTATGCTACTCGAGCCCCCATAATGAATAAATCATGGACTCTTCAAGGCCCTTTCCAGACAGAAATTACAATATACAGCTGCAGAAATAAAATGGAATAAAACATGACTAGTCTCTGTTTTGATGGTGACAGCCTATGTTGCATCTATTCACCATTATTACTGCAAGTATTCAGTCAGGAGCTCGATTTCAAACTTGCAGTGATTTTCTGTTCAGGCAGAACGACTACAAATTATTTTACAGCTCTGATTATCTGAAACTATAAAAGCTGGGTCATAATTGGGCATTTGCCAGTTCAGCAGACTCCCATGCTTTTGTCTCTTTACCTTTGAAAATGTTCACATCCATCAATGTGACTTTTTTCCTGTCAACATCTGATCTATCTGCATATTACTGCCCTCATTCTTATCTTCAATCCGTTCATGAAAGCTTCTTTAGTACATGCTCCTATTTTAGGAAGCTGTTGAGTAGGGAGGTATTGTATGCCAGATGCTATTTCCACAAGGTAGATATTTGGACGGGGCCTGTAGATCCACTCAGTCAGTGCAGGCTTACCTGAGATTAACTGTTCTTCTGGCTGTGGCTTGCAGCATTAGTGGCCCACCACTGAATGGAAGTAAAGTTGAAAGCTGGTTGTATAAACACTGAAGGTCAGAAAATATACCCAGGCTTTCTCCCAGAGGAAATGTATTGAAGAAACTCTTACCTTTGAAACTCTATGTGGCTTTGCTGCAGGTAGACTTAAGTGCCTCTCATATTTATCTCAATTCTATTATTCAGAAATCACAAGATGAATAATGGCCTTTTCCATTTGACAGCACGGTTTGACTCACTCGACTTGGCACGGTTCCAAGGCTTTTCTACTAGCAACGGTTCATGAAACCAGTCCCATTTTCAGTCCCTTCTTGGCTGGGGTTCCAACCGTGCCAAACCGGCCCTAGAACGTGATGTCAGAACACTGTCAGTCACTGATTGGTCGGGGGTGGAGTCACTGGTTGTTTAAGAAACTTTCACAACAACCTGATCCGCCCTTTGTAATAACTCGAACTCAAGGAGCGACTGGACCTATTTTAAAGATTTTAAAAACAATCATGACAACACCGTGGTCTAATGCTGAATTGCAGGTGTTTTTTGTGCTTGGTGGCTGACAGCAAAATTCAGAGCAAGCTAGATGGAGCTCCGCCGGTTAGGGTTGGGTACCTTTCTAAAAAAATTTGGTGTTGTACCGGTGTTGGTACCTTCACTTCAATGTTTGTTCCTGGACGGTTCTTTTGTCGATACCAATTTTGTAATTAATATTAATTCTATCAAGAAGAAAATTACGTGACACATTACAGTACAAATCGTGAGTTTTATTTTTCAACTTTGGTATTTTTCATTCCAAGCAGTTTTCTTACATAAAATAAATAATTTCCAGTGCAAAAGAACAGTTTCAAACCAATGACATGTCGGTGTCTAATGCTCGCTGCTACACACTGAGGACCTTTTCACTTAACAGTTTTTCTACTGAAAAATCAACATGTCTGCTTTCTCTGGACACAAACAAGCCTGCTCCTGGCTGATGGTGTCTCCAGCAGTAGAAAATGTTTGCTGTGATGGTGTGGATGATGCTTGTCGCACACAGATACCTGGTTGACAAGTTTGATAGCATTAGCATAGTATCCCTCACATTCCTCCACCAGGTCACTGGATTCACTGAGGTTAGGGTTGATGCAGACTTCTGCACCTCTGTGTCTCTTTCTGAATCTTCTCTATGGTTCTCTGGGGTTTAAGGCTCTTATCATCTCCCTAGTTGACATTAGAAGACAAAACATCAACAATAACATGGTTGTATTATTATTGCTCAAAAACCAGTATCTAGGCTGAGAGATAAAAGTTTAACTGGTCAACAATATCCTTTAGAGCTTACTTACCTCCACCATGCAGCCTCCACTGTAGAAAAGGGCAGAAAAACTTAAAGTTTGTGACTGTCCTGTGCCCTCCCGGTTGGTGCCATAAAAGAACCTCTATTATACAACCCTACTGTC
Source organism: Hypsolebias antenori (assembly GCA_031762315.1). NCBI lineage: Eukaryota > Metazoa > Chordata > Actinopteri > Cyprinodontiformes > Rivulidae > Hypsolebias > Hypsolebias antenori. The sequence continues at coordinate 32,810,582 of JARVGS010001792.1, read as the reverse complement.
ACTCCTTTGCTTAATGTAGCTTAAAACAATGAATGGATTGGAAAAAAGAACTGAGGGGAAATTTAAGTGGATAGTTGATCCAACATCTCTCTTTGACATCCTCCTGCACCGCCGAGGTGTATGCTCTTTCTGAACCGGTCCGCCTCTGGTGGGGGAATAGCTTCTCCTCGCAGGAAAATTAAAAATAAAAACTCACTTGGTTGTTTTATAACCGAAGTAAACATGAGCTAACATTTTTAAGAATGTTGATTTACCTGCTGTAAATCGGCTACTGATTATCACCCGAGTAGAAATCCAGATGTCCTCGTCAATTCTGGTCCGCTCAGCGACCGGTGTCGAGTTGTTAGACAAAGCGGTCCGATTGATGTCATATCTGTTGACTTGGATCCAGAATCCTGCTTTAACTTGTTAGCTGGGCTTTCAGCCCAGTGGAAGTTTTACTGAGAGCAGTCCCAGGCAGCACACATGCGCATTGGGTGAATGTACAAAATTCATAGCACAAACTAAACTTATTACCTGGCATGGCAACTACAGTGGATTCGGGGATTCATGTAAACACGAAATGCGGCTCGAGTCAACGCAGATCCCCCCCCACAAAAAAAAAAACTTCCCCCAGCCCTGTCCATATAAATGCAGCTTTACTTAGATTCTTGGGGTGGACAAAGCTAAAAAATAATTCAGCCATTATATCTGTTATTGAGAGTCCTGACCTAGTTCCTCATCCAATGTGCACAAAGCATTAATTTAAAGATATATATATATATATATATATATATATATATATTTGTACTTTTTGCATTCTACGTAAATATAATTATAATTTTACACATTTGTTTTTTGTGTGCATAATATTCTAGATTAATTTAATGCTACTGCTGTAATGTAAAATATATTTGTAAAATCTGATTGTTTCTAGACAATGCTTTTTAAAAGCATGCTTTATGTTGAAAGAAGCCTGTGTGTGTGTGTGTGTGTGTGTGTGTGTGTGTGTGTGTGTGTGTGTGTGTGTGTGTGTGTGTGTGTGTG
>JARVGS010001792.1:32768664-32781468 GCA_031762315.1 Hypsolebias antenori | reverse complement strand
TATATATATATATACTGTACTGTATATATATAGTTAAACTGGGCTAAACTTTAAATCCAAGCACTTGTGACCACATTTGTAGCTGAATGTGAACAGTGGTTTAAATGAATATGTTGCTGGTTAGATCAAATGTTTGCATGCACTTGTTAAGTTACATTTAGTTTTTGGATGAAATCGATTCCGTTCAGTAAATAATCAGCAGGCAAATCCAACTAAAATCTGTTTTTTGTTTGTGTGTTTTCTAGGTGTCTGATGTAGGATCAGAGAAGCTCTTTTCTCCTACCACACCCAAAGGTAAGAAATATGTTTTTTCTCTTTTAGTTTCTTTAAACTTTTCTCTCCCGCTTTATTCATAAACACAACAACAACAACTGGGCTTTGCAAATGAGTCCAATCCTGTCCGGCTCTAATCCTGCAGCTCCCATTCACATTTAAATGTCTGCAGACATAAACAAGGCCTGGTGGTGACTACATATGCATACATTTTTGCCTGGGTGCATAGTGGCGTGTCTTGGACGACCCCGCCAAAGGCTTAGTCCTCCTACATATTGGTTCATTAGAGGGGATTTAAAGCCTCCTTGCCACATGCTCCCACAAATGGGAACTTACCCTCAGGCATTACAAGCTCTCTGACAGCAGGCCTGGATCATAACGGATGCCAAAGAAAAGACAGAAAAAGAGCTTTGTCAGCTTCCAGACAACACAAACTCTGTGTGCATTCAAATATGAACATATATAGACTTTAAGGCCTTCTTTTGCTTTTGTTTGGTATGACCATGAGGGCTTCCACAATGTTTTTGTACTTTTATGTATGCAGTGGATATATTTTGGCATGTCACCGGCACCATGCAGGCACAGGCTGCTTGCTGCATCTGAATATTTACGACATGCGATGACGCTTGGCAGGTCAAAGCAGGGTAAAAGTGTCAAACTGTGGATGCAGGGATGAAGGGAAGAGACACAATCAGCCTGGTTTTGACAGATAGCAGCATGCAGACCATGTCCCCTCTGGGCAGGATCTAGGAAGGAGCCCCATTAAGACAAGCTGAGGGAAAAGGTGGTGATCTGCTCACTATAAGCCATATGAGAAGGGCTTCAGGAGAGCGATGGGAGGGGGCACGACTGCAGTCTTAACAACCAGATCAGCCTGCCTCAGCTTGGTGCCATCTTGTCCGTTCTGGGATGTCTCATCTGCTGTTTGGCTTACCTTTTGGTGTTGGTGTTTTTCATAGTTTTTATTTTCCACCACTGAAGGGGAAAGGGTAATAATGCTTTTTCCTGTGTGTATGTGTGCATGTGTAGGAAATAAACTCTAAGGAAATAATTACTGGATGTATATCTACAGTTGTTTAACTATTTCAGCCACCCTAATCAACTTTAGTCAACACAAAAAATGTTTTGATTCAGTCAGTTTTGCAGACAATGAGATAAAAATGTGTAGTAGGAGCTGAGTCTTTCTTAGTATATACTCCAAGTGTTACACAATGTGCAATGGATTTTCTTGAATCTTTGGTATTAATTATTGGAGTCAGTTCTGTTCATCATTTAACAAAATATCCAATGAACCACTGGATAGATTTTACTTTGTATTTAGGGGTGCACAATATTGGATTTTTGGACAATATCCGATACATTAAAACTTACTTGGCTGCTAACCAATACCGATATTTGTATATACTTTCCTTTGTCAGAATATAGCCCTCTTATTTAGGCTTATGTGTTAAAAAAATTGTGTAACATCTGGTGACATATATTCAGTAACAGCCATAGGACATTGTGCTGGCACTGCAGCATCCTTGTCACTGGGTTATCATACAAAAACAGCATCTTTTATATTGGTGAGTTATTTTGATGGAATGTTCAATATTTAACTTTAATGCTAATATCGTCTGATGCCGATACCATGCTGGTAATATTGTGCATCCCTAGTTTTATTGAAACCCTTAAAAAAGTAATCATTGGATTCTACAACCCCAAACATCTTGAGTCAACCTAGGTCAAGATGTGCTCCTCCAGCCAATCGAACATAACCAACACAAAAATGGCAAATGTAACTTACCCATATTTACAGATACAGAGCTGAAGTTTGATGTGGAAGTAGCTGAGCATCATTAACAACACATACTCAGAGTGCAAGTACATCTTGCAAGATTTCTTAATATCACAACATTGTGCATCATGTGATTTTCAAAATAGGAGCAAAACAGCTACATCTCCATTCCTTCTCATGATAAGATAATGTTAGTTTAAAACTCTGGCATGAAAATTAATGGTCAGGTTTATTTACAGTTTTGTGTTTGTTTGTTTTTTAATTTGTTGATTTTGTTGAAGTAGTTTGATAATTTTGGCAAAGTCTTTTTTTTTCTTGGTTGCAGCTTTAACTTTAATTCTAACGGTAACAAACGATGTTTTAATGTTTCTCCTCATATGCTCCTCCATGTTCACTCTCGGCATCGTAGCTTATTAGTATCTTGGTTTTGTACAGTAACTTTGACAATTGAGTGGAAAAGCTTAGCTGACGTGGGGAAGGGAAGAGGTATGCTGGCTGTGAGATTAGATGACCTGTGACCACCATCAGCCTTGTAAAACCAGCATTCACAATGACAACGGCTTCCAGACTTTTATGATGAAACAAACAGCTGGACCGCATTTGACGCCATATGTTCCCTGCCAAGCTGCTGAACTACTTCTGTTATCAGCTTTCAGGGTGTTCACTCGTTTTTCCCACATGCTTGTTAAAATTATGTATCCATACAAGCAGACACAAACACTGAAACCATCACTGTGCCGTCACACGCTCCCTGCTGCACACACGTTCCAAATCCCCTTTCATTGTAGCAGGTGAAGGAATGTTTCAGCAGCTCGTGCAAATGCTCAGGGCAGAGGATTAAGTCCCTGGAATTACAAACCAGACAATCCAATCAAAGTCTCTCCTGATTATCACACAAATCAACCAGATCCTGTTTAGGCGATCTAGACAAAGCGCACCAGAGAGGAATTAGAGGTTAGGAAGGGTAAAGCAGCAAAGAAATCTGCAGTTTGATGAGGTCATTTAGTGGTGACAAGAAAAAACAAGTTTTCAAAAGAAGATTGCTGTTTCCAGCAAGCTATCATTTTGCATTCCACTGTTGTTGTTTGGTGCAATAATGGGTGCTAGGACAGTGTTTGTTTTTGGCCTAGACGGGCTTTTCTGTGTGTGGATATTGTGTGTACTGTACTACTGAAATGGCCACAGGCTGTATTCCTCTAGTTTGGTATGCAGCAACCAGCGTATGTGTCCCATTACCAGCTTCACTCATGGTCCTGAGTGACAGATGAAAAGCCTTCAGACTTCTGAACACCAGTTCTGATGAGTTGTTAGCGGGTTGACTTCTAAACAAACACAAATCTACATAGATACATGTATATAGTATACTGTGTATCTGTGTAAATCACTAAATAAAAAGGGTTTCTGTTCCCTTTTCTTTCCTTTTAAGCATTCTGCTTCTTTTTCCACTTACTTTGGCAAGTATGTAGTTACGGGTACAAACAGTTGAGGTTACATCCAAACTGTACACAGGCCCACAAACTGTCATGTAATGAAACGGTTCAGGGTCCACAGAAAAGAGGAAAAACCAACATCGTAATCAGTGATGGCAGTGCGCTGTAATTATCCACACAGAGCAGGGGTTTGGTCAATACCCAGACACCATTGCCTTTTTTCTTTCATATTTAGTTTTCACCATTTCTACATTGCCGGCCTGTTGACAACCTGTTATTCATTCATGTTGCTGCTGATAATAGCACAAGGTAATTGTGTCTGCATTAGTGCTTTGCACAGTGTGTAATTCTCTCTGGGTGTTTTTTACCCAGCAGCTCATGTGGGTCTGTTTGTGTTGGTGGTTATGATGTAGGCAGGTACAGCAGAGGGCACCCATTATCTAACAGTTATTGGTTTTTGTTTATTTCCTGTTTTAAACCTCCTGCAAATTATTGATTTCCCGGAGGATGGCACGTTGAAGTAAAAATGTTTCAGACTTGTGCTCCTCTCAGGGCTGCCATTATTGAATTGAAGGTTAGAGTTTGCTGTTGTCACTTGCTTGCAGGCAAATATAAAGCTAAATGTAGCTGCCGAGCATGTACAAGGCACCTCCACAGAGCACGGATAGACACTTTCCTCTTATGACATTTCAAAATGCTAGGCCTTTGGAAACAGTGTGGAGTTATCACCTAGCTGTCTGCAGCTAGAAATATCTGAGAAGAACATTTAGGAATCTGCGCTGACTATGTTGAATGTTGCATCTTTGGGTTTTAGAGCCGTTCATATAATCCTGTCACAGTCTTTTACTTGTCCTTGTGGACTCCCTGAGGCCTTGTTGTTTTAGCGACATGCAGTCTACCATAGTGTGATGGTAAACCTTCACAGTGCCACTTCCCCTAAAAAAAAAATTTTAAAAAGAAAATAAATGAAAAAAACCTGAGGAATTTTGGGATAGCAAGGGAAAGATTGGTAGAAAACCTATTTCTGAAGTGGATTTGTGCCCTTGTAATCCTGATTAATTCTGACCCGTTGTGCTCATTTTAAACAGAGCATTACAGTAAGCGTGAACACAGCAAGCTCTGGGGCGAAACTAGGAGCTTAGCGGCTTTGGGAGGCTTAGCTGCAGATGGCATTTTAAGCCCAACTTAATAAATTGTTTCCATTAAACTTACCGGCCCACACATACTGGATTAGACCAGTGGAACAAAGGAAGAGGAGAGCGTGCAAAAGGAGAGGAGGAAAGAAAACGCACACATCTGCCATCGTGCACATCTGACACAGTCAGTGTTTCTCCAAGGCCAAATAAAAGGTGAAGATCACGTTGCTGTGGTTTTTAAAGGAGATTGGAGCTTTTGGACATGAATTAGTAATTCCCTTGCTCTGGATCTCGTCATCGTTGGATGTGTCAGACACATTTGCCTAATTGACATCCAAATAAACAAACCAAAATGTGTAAACCATTCAGCTTGACAGTGGATTGAGGGCTTATCCCACTAACTGTTGTTTATATATAAACACATTACCAGCACTGTAGCTTATGGATTTAGTATCTGCCGGTGCACGTGCTTATTTTATTTCCCTCAAAGCCTTTTTATTCATATTTACATTTGTTTTTTTGTTGTAAATTAGTTTCTCATGGTAAAACCTTGCCTTTCCTCTCGTCTGTCCTCGGCACACCTCCACCGTACCTCCAGCCCCTATCAGCCCATGCCTTGGTCCCCAAGCTCTTATTATGTGCTACACAGTTCAGGGTCTCCATTTCGAATCGCTAATCAACCACCCTGTCTGCAAGCCTTTTCCCTCAATAGGTGCTGAGTGGCCTTTGTTCCATCGCTGGTGTTTGCTGCACGTCAATAAAATAATGCGGTCCACTTCTCTCACATTACCTGGGCTGGTCAGAGTTACAGGGCTTCTCTCGCCGTGGAAGCTTACGTTAAATCCCAGTCTCACCTGCTTGATTTCGAATTCCAGAGAAGTGAGGAAGGGTGGTGATTGGAGAGGGAGCATTAGGGTCAGGGGCAGGGGGATTGAGGGCAGCTCAGACAGAGTGAAGCAGATGAGAGAGCATGTTTGTATTCGTCCGAGCAGCTCCTCTGGCCCAGTCAGCGCAATGTATCACTAACCTTGGTGGCCAGGCTGACTGTTTGCAGCCTCTTGCCCATTAAATAATGAATGAAGGTTGACCCTCTAACCAAGCTTTGTGCCTCCATTAAATCAGGATATAGTGCAGGTAGCTGGGCTGATTTTAACTCTGGATTCATACTCCACAAGAAGTGGAGAAATCTGCTGTAGCTGACGTATTTGCGTGACGAAAATTACCGTATATTGTTTTGTTCTCACATGAGCTCCGAGAGCTTGTTCATGACGGGTACAGGGTACTTGATGATCTTTTTCACTCATTGTATGATTGTTCAGAGCTTCGTTGTGGGTGGGTTTATGCGTAAAAGCGTATAAACCCCAAAGGTACCATTTTGCTTCAACTGTTGCACTGAGGAGCAGCTGGCCAAGGTTGTTAGAAAGTGCAGCCCATTTTTACAACTTTTCCTGGAAAAACAGGAAAACTTATGTAAACTGCACTACAGTCGAAACTTATGAACTTGAAACTTCAACTAATGAAAACTTATGTGGCTTTTCTTGGAGAACTTACAATGATAATCAAATAGCAATAAACTTGTGGAAAGCGTTAATATAGTTATTGTGCGTGGAGACACAGGCAGGTCTCCGTGGCTGTAGGGACTGGGAAAGAGTATGCCTCAGCCAGGCAGCGTAGGGACATGTTCCCAGTTTCGCTTATTATTGTGCACCGTCTGTTGTACATGGTGGCAGTGTCTTTGTGACTAATATTTAAATGCCAAGCAACGTGTATGTCTCTGTATTTTTAAATATCTGGTATTGAAGGAGTGGAGACCTCAGCAAGAAGAAATCTATTTCAGTGCTGTTGTGTGTGTGTGTGGGGGGGGGGGAGGGGGGGTGTGCAATTTTCATATGGAAAAGGATGTCTCAGATTACGTCACCTCTCGCAGAATATGAATCCAGCTTTAGGCGGACATGGTAACTGGAGCATCGACATTACATTGGAAGATCATAAAGGAATACAAAACTTCATGCAGACCAATGAGCAAGTTGTGTAATTGATAGTAACCATTACTAGTGTGAAAACTAAGGCCCTGTTTACACATGAACAATCTCCTGGAAGCTTTATTGATTTTCCACTGTTGATCGTAAATATGTTACGCCTTGGCACAATAATGCTATGATCACAATCACTTTAGGCAGGATTGCAAAATACCTTGACCTCACTGTGGCTTCTATAGTTTACATGCCAGGCCAACCGGTGGTGCTGTTTTTTATGTGTCTCAACAACTTGCACGCTTCAGTCTCAAATATACGGACAGTTACATTGAAAATGCCAAGAATGTTGACATGTTGAATGGATCAGCACTGAGATTGGGTTACTGTTACACATGAATTTAACCTATAAATAGTAAATGGACTGTACTTATATAACACCTTTCTATCTTATCAAGATAAGATACTCAAATCTCTTTATAGTACAATCTGTGCCCTCATTTACCCAGTCATACATCACTCTACAATATCTATACAAAGACTAATCAGTGCTTTACATCCCATTCATACACCGATGGGACACATTGGAGGCAGGGAGGAGTTCAGTGTCTTTCCCAGGGACACTTCGGCATGTGACTGCTGGTGGAATCTATCACTCCAACTCTCCCATTGGAGGACGACTGCTCTAACCACTCACCTTAGCTTCCGTAAATGTAAAAATATTCGGAAAAATGTAAACTAGTGACCGACTGCAACTGTAGTGCATGAGCAAACACATCCGCTTTAAGATGAATTGTATTTTCCTGTGAAACAACGCTGGGAGTTTAAAAATATACTTGTAGTCTGAAACCTACATTTAAAAAAATAATAATTGGTGTCCAAGAATTCTGTGTTTTTGTGTAGACAGCCAAAATGAAACATAAGTGTTTAAATTTGACTTGGAAAAAAAAAAAAAGCAGCTTCAGTAAACTGAGCTTTATCCTGGTGATACATGTTTTTTCCTTGTGCCAATTTGTTTATCAAATGGACAGGACACAATTTATTTTAATCAAAATGTCAATGTTCCTGTATTTGTGGCGCACTTTAAGTTCAAGCGTTCTGAGTCTCAGCCATGTGACGGCCGTGTTTGCTCAACGGCGCCTTCGTTAGTTTGGTATTCTAAAAGAAACCGTCCTCCTCGTGCCTAACTCGTCACGCTGTAATGTGCTTAACAGAAGCTTGTGTTTCTCCTTATTTGTTTTAAATATTAAGTCGATACAATTTTCTTGCATATACCAGAAAGCAGATAGGCTAGTTAACTAAATATTTAGGAAGGAAAACCAAAGCATTTCTTGTTTATTTTTTTACTTTTTTTAATTTTAAGGTTATTACTGTTCACAGCCATAAAACTGCTTATGAGCTGAGTGATTTGTCTTTGAAAAGAGGGGCTGATATAAGCTGCCTTTATTCATAGCGCAAATGCTATTTGTGCAGCCATTCTTGTCAGAAAGATGAAAATAAATAGGGGGAGCTCAGTGGAGATAAGACACGTGTTTAATTATTAATTGAGCCATTACTGACAAAGATTGCCTTTTTTGATTTAAAGCAGGAAGACCTGCCTCAGGGACAGAAAAAGCAATTACAGAATTCCCAACCTTTAGTGCTCATCGTTCAACATACGCCACGGAAGAGAAGCAAAGAGAGACAAAATGCTCCCGCACACACAAACCCTCACACGCATTGTGACACTGCGTTGTTTCATGAATTATTTTAATTCTTCGTCAATATTTATAGCTGTTAAAATTAAAATTACATCATCATGTGCTATTTATGTAGAGGGACCGTCAGCAGGATCAAACCAAATCACTCACAACTTGGACGGGATGGGGCACTTCGAAAAACTAACTCGAAACAATTGTTTAGTTTAGCAAGATTTTTAAAAAGCTATTTACAAGCTGCCTGTTTTCAAAGGCAGTCTAGATTGTGTTACAATTAGTAAAGTTATGGCTATTTCACACTAGTCCCTCGTGCACTTTGTGGTTCCTTTAGAGGTCTGTTATGTCCATTAGAAGCATGCTTGGTGTGTGCAAAGATTCTAGGATGCATGAAATATTAACTAACTTCCTTTACAACATTTGGTCACTGCTGATTGAGTTTCATTCTTGTAACAGAAACCCTTTATGATGGGCCGTGTCATTCTTCTTTCTTGTGGTTGCTCTCCATTACTGATGGGAATGCTGTCAGCTCGGTCGGTCCATGTCGTGTGTGTCAGTGAGCCCATAGGTGGTGGTCAGATATCGTGACAGAAAGTGGGAGTCGTTTTATAGACTGTGTGTTTGGGCTCTTTGTGTGGCTGTGTGGTCAATGACTGAATATGGATTCAGCTTTAGCTGTGGAGAGGGAGCAATTACAAAATCGCTAAAGGCCATAATGGACTTTTAGAGCTGATTGTCGGAGATATGACCGGCCGTTTAGGAGGGTCACATGTACAGAACATATGCACAAGATCTTTCAACGTATCAGATTGTGTTTCTGTTCACGTTTTATGTTTTAGTTTAGTTTTGCCATTTCTATGATCTTCAGAACTGCACACATCATGCTAAAAACTAAATAAATCTGGTCTTATGGGTTTAAAGTCCCTCACAGATTACATATAGCTGTTCCATTTGCTCCATCATCTTATGGGGCATTTCTTACTGAACAAAGTAAAATAGAGTAGAGAAGCACAGCAATCATCACATCTACTGTCTAGTCTTAATCCCCTGCTTCAATGTAAACACATTTTGGAAGGAGTTTCTATTGTTTACTTATTAGAACACACAACCAGAGTGTTATCACTGCTGTCAGGCCTGAAATGTAAAGCCTGCCATCGCCTGTCATCACTTTCAGGTTTTCTTGCTTTTAATCCTTTATTCCCAGCTTTAGTGGATCTGCCAGCAAGTTTTCTCCCCTCACCCAGCTTTTGTTTGAACATCCCAGTCCTTCGCTATGTGCGTTTTAAGCTCGTTTATGTCGAGAGGTTCGCAGCCAACGTTGTTTGCAGATGAGGCTGTTGCGCTCATTCACAAAGCCAGATGGTAGGTGAGTCTGGCCAAACACGGTGCTTGGATAATGTACAATCGCTGGCTAGCGGACAGTCGTCAGCCTAGATGGATATTACAAACATGCTTGTAATGGATTGGACGTTTATGGAAGCAGTTTACAGAAGCTTATAAAGATGGAAACGGCATCGCCAGGAACAGAATGAAAGTAAAATGCCTCAGATTCCATGACGGACAAAGACATCCAAGTATCAGAAGACCGTGCCAGCGTATTCACGGGAGAAAAGAGAGAAACTTTGAAAGCAGAATCCCAAATGAAACAGAGAAATCAATCTGCCTTCTTTTGAAGTATACTCTATTTATTTTCATATGGTGGTCTTTGGTCTGTAGTATTTTTGATACCACAGACCTGGAGTAGGCTTGGCAGCAGGGCTTTGGAGAGTTTACTATTACTTGCTATTAGTCTTGAACTCAACACATGGTAAAAAAAATATATATATATAATGTAACCATGAGCATGCATCAGGATGTAGCCAAACACACACTCCTGAGAAAGGGTTTGTGTTGGGTTATATATTTCATCAGGTGTGAGTGCCATTAATCGTCTCAGTGTTTAACACACAGGCGATAATTCATTTGGACAGAAGGCCCTGCATTTTGGCCGTATCATTGGTGGTTTTTAAAAAAAGGAACATGCACAGTGTGGTCTTCTCCAATACTGAAACGGTCATCTGTTTGGCTGTTGTTTTTGGCTACCAGCAAATTCCCTGCCCTGGGCTCTGGTGGTGGGGCCTCTAATGGCCTCTGACTGACTGTAATACCCCGTTCAGCAGAGCGTTGGCTCCGACCTCGCTGGCTGTTGGGTTAGTGATGCTGTGTTGAAGGGTGAGCAGCAGTTCTGGGATTTCACTGCTGTTTGCTTTGGAGGGAAATTGTTCCAGTGTCACACAACACATTGAGAAAAGTATAAAGAGCACCACCAGCTTTGTTAGGCAGGTTTGGGTTGATATGTATTTGTGTTGGTGTATGCCCCTAGTTAGTATGGTAATTAGTAGTTGTAATTCAAAAAATGAAGCAAACGTAGTTGTTTGTATTATGTAGCAATACAGTTTGATATTTGATATAATTTGTTTTATGTCACAGTTGTTTTGTTTGTCAAATTGAATTATTTCTTTAATTTAATTAACTATTGATTTATTCTATTTTTGTACATTAATAGGTAAAAAGTTATTGTTGACATAGTGTGGTTCTACCTAATACTTTTGTTTCTGTGACATTATGACATTGTATTTACTTTTAAAATACCCCATCTGTTCAGGTGAAACTGACAAATTGCCTTTTTTTTTTTTTTTTTTCAAAGCTATCGCTATCACTAATGATACATTTATTGACACATCAGCTGTTATGTCCGAGACAAGTGCTGAAGTGCCCGGAGCAACTTATCAGCTGTTCTGCACTCTCTTATTGTCCTGGGTCGGTTTAGCAGCAATGACTGGATCCTGGTAGCAGGTGCCTCTGAAGCCGAGGCAGAGTGGACATGTTTTTCAGAGAAGATGAGCCATCTGGGTCTTGATACTTTACGGTGCTTAAAACCCACTCTCAAGTGTGACACTCCCAGCACTTACCTTTTAGCTGCTCACAATAATCTTAGTTCTGGCTGCTGAGAGGGGAGTGGAGGCTTTCAGAAACGTTTACAGGGTTTGATTTGGTGTGGAGCCTCCTGCTTCATGGGATCATGAAACAGTCCGACACACTTGATGGTTTGATTTTGATTCTTTTCACTGCATCAGTTTTTGTTGTATGCACTCAGAGAATAAAAGTGTCTTTTGGAACAATATCTCGTGCACCACTGGATGGATTTGAATGAAACTCTCAGAAAAAAAATCAGTGGATGTATGTCTACATCTGATTAACATTTGGAATCAGCCCAAGTTAAGATGGCTGACAGAAATAATGAACTTTACCAAAAAATAAAAGTAGCTACAATTCAGTTCTTTGTGCAGATCCTGAGCTAAAATTTGTTGTGGTGCTGGTCATCCCCAACACATATTAACAAATTGTGCAAGATCTTTTTTTTTTTTTTCAACATTAGAATTCAAGGTAGCAGGCGATGTGCATCGCTTCAAGGAATTCTACTTTCATTTTGTTCTAGGTTTTTGTTTTGTGCCATCTTGTTTGACATATCTGAGTTCCATATTGCGTTGCTATTTTACTTACCGTATTTTCTGCCGTACACGTTGCATCGCCTTGTAAGTTTTATCTGTCCAAATATGACTAATAAAATGGAAAATAATCCATAAAAAAGTTGCTTCGTCTAAGTCGAATCTATTATGCATCACCTCTGATGCGTTGCGTTTGTTACACATCACCTCTGACAACCCGGAAATGTGGGCCGGTGTTGTGCCAAAAATCGAATGGCTGCCAAATGGTGGCTGCGGGAGCATGCACGGGAGGATTTTAACAAGAATTTAAGAAGATTAACACTTAAAAACAACTATTTTTTTGCTCAAAATTATAGTAAAGATGTGTCTCAGTTGATTTTTCCTTAATAAATGCACTTTAACTGTCAAATCAGCTGCATTTTAAAAGCTGATACGCGGAAGCAGGAGCGCGCAGAGGGACGACTCGCTGTGCATTCCTTCTAAATTTAACAAGATAACCGCCTAAAAACAATTATTTGTTTACTCAACTTTATAGTAAAGGTGTGTCTCAGTTGAACTTTTACTTAATAAATGCGCTTTGACAGTCAAATAAGCTGCTTTTCAAAAGTATTCGCTGCCTCGGTGCTCCGGGAGAGCACAGACAGGGAGGAAATCAGGAAGGAGGAACGCTGCACATTTCTTCTAAATTTAACAAGATAACCACCTAAAAACAATTATTTGTTTGCTCAACTTTATGGTAAAGGTATGCCTCAGTTGAACTTTTACTTAATAAATGCACTTTAATGGTAAAATTAGCTGCATTTCACTGGGACGGCACAGCAAAATGAAGCTGATTTGATGGTTGCTCCAGGCATGATCCCAGAGCTGGATGAAGGTGGCAGACTATGGCAATTTGATTGTGTCATTAATAGCCACTTTTGCCTATTCCATGACATAACACCATGCCATACTACTCAAGTGCCATCTAGTGGCTGAAAATGGTAGTGTTCAATATTTTCAATGTCAGAATGAATGAAAACGGTCATATCTCAGC
>JARVGS010001792.1:32724109-32742183 GCA_031762315.1 Hypsolebias antenori | reverse complement strand
GGAGAGAACATGCAAACTCCACCCAGAAAGGCCCCCAGACCGAGATTCGAACCGGGGACCTGCTCGCTGAGAGGCAGTTCACCACTCTGTGCATCTCAGTACTTCAGAATAAAAGCCTGTTGCACGTAAATGATACATTTGGATTATTTAATCTGAAAACCTTTCAGTCCGGTCAAAGAAGTTTGTACATGTAAACACAGCTACGGTGTAAGAGGAGGGGGACACCCCGGACCTGTCTCCAGTCAGGGACACATAGAGACAATTTTTCATCAGTCTAACATGCATGTTTTTGGTCTGTGGGAGAAAACTGGAGAACTAGGAGAAATCCCACCCATGCACAGAGAGAACCTGCGAACTCCACTCAGAAAGGCCCCTCGCAGGGAAGAGAACCTGCAACCTTCTCACTGAGTGGCAACAGCTCTAGTGACTGCACTTTACTACTTTAAACAAAAAAAAGTATATTTTTTCAAAGAACTAGTAAGTTTATGCAAATCAAGACCAAGAACTACAAACCAACCCAAAGGACCATTTTTCTACGCACAACATTCTTTCATGCTTCACAATGTTTCTGTGTTTTTTACTCACTTTAGGTGTGATTTTTTTTTTCACTGTGCTTCTTTTTCCTCTGTCTCCACCAGGCTTCTAATCCCATCGACGTAGCAGCACGTCCTGGAGCAGTCCCTCACACGCTGCTGCAGAAGGATCCAAGGGTGAGCACCTCAGCCAGCCTCCTCCACCTGCTGCTTTACGTTCACCTCTTAAGAGTCCCCTCTGAGGTTATACAGTCATATCTGAGTCAGTAGTCCAGCAAGTTAACTCCATACAGCAAACAAAAAGCAATAAGAGGGGCCTTCATTTAGTCTTACTCCTCAGACGAAACACCTCTTTGAACATATGTATGATGTGTAGGTGTAAAAATAAGGCTTTTACAGGATATGTCTGACTTTATGTCCGTGTTGTTGATGTTAATGATCATCTGTTGTCTATTTAGATGAGTGATCCATTCAGGACATCTGTGAGGGTAAGTATATGACCGATTGATTTTTGTAAAGTGCTTTGTCTCTCTGGCCAGGCCACAAAGTTCAAAACCTCAAATTGCTCAACAAATCCCAATCAAGCACATGCATTAAGGTTAGCTTTAACATCTTTAGCTTGTATTAATCTGTTGCATTGTTGAAGATTCTTTTAGCTGTCCACTTTGTTGTTTGGCCAGAAAACCTCAACGCCAGAATCCAGTTGTAGCTCCCCGTATGAAAGCCAGCAGGCTAACCCCAGTTTCTTTCTAAACTTTTAGAAACCTGGCAAGTGGTGTGCAGTACATGTCCAGATTGCATGGCAGATCTACCACCACCAGCAGAAAATGAAGGTGCGTGAGATGGATAATTTTGTCCTTCAGAAATCTCTTGGTGTAAAATTGGACGCATTCTGTTGATTGTGAAATAATAACTAAAAGAATAACAAGCACACAATAGGTGTGATCATGTTGTAGTTGGAACATAAATGGCTTAATTATCTGCAATCATGCCTCTGGTTTAACAAAAAAGAAAACATTAGGGAAGAAAAAGGCAGATAATATAAAAACTGAAAAATGTAAAAGTCTTCTTCCCCTGATGGTGTGACTTTTCTTTTACTAACGCATCCAAAGAATAAGGAAGATTCCTTTTTTTTTTGTAATCTACCATCTAGGAAAAGAGTAATTAAGCAACGGTTCTGGTCTTCGATCTAAATTAATAGTTAAATAGCTGCACTTGTAAAAATGCCATGTGTACATAAGACTGAAACTCTGTGTGGAGGTGGTGTCCATGCTGTGGAGATCCTCTAATGGGCCTTGTGGTGTCAGTCCTTCTTGGGCCCTGAACCCCCGTCATCAAGGCTTTAGTGTTCCTAATCAGCTTACATACATGTCACCACGCAGCTAGCCAGAACTGCAGCCGTTGTTAATGCCTCTGTCCTCTGGTCTCTCCCTCTATGTTGGCAACAAATGCCTCTCATTGTGATGCTGGAAATGTGCTGTTGTCTCATTTTTTGTACGCCTGTTCTTTTTTATGCCCTTTTTTTTCTGTCTACAGCAAATGCAGCTTGACCCCCACAAGCTAGACATGAATGGAAAGCTGGACCTGTTCAGTCGACCCCCGGCTCCAGGAGTCTTCCCAGGGTTCCCGTATCCTCACGACCTGGCACGACCGCTCTTCCCTTCCACAGGTCAGCCATGATGTCTCAGCACCCAGCACGTCTTCATCATTCCAAAACTCCATTCCTTAAAAACAATCAAAATATCTCGTTAGCAGAGCCTTTCATGGTCATGCATGCGTTTATGCAAATGAGCATTTCAGGGGGTTTGTTGTTGTTTTTTTCCTCTCACAGTGTTCTCTTAATCATAATGCTTGTGCAGCAAATGTTTTGCCAGTGGAGGAAGTCAGTTTGTCCATGAATATGCATGAGTCTCGGTTAGGTAATTGACTGATTTGCCCTGCGTTGGAGGGCAACAGAAAGGAGAGCGGCCTTTGCCTGGTAATTATGCAGTGGTTTGTCAGAGGCATTCATGTAATTGCCTCTTTCATTAACAATTCATGGGAAAAGGGTGATAGTAACAGCGTTTTGTAAAGGAAGCTATTTTATTGCACATTGAAAAACTGGCCATGCTAGCTGCTCTAGATTCAGAAATAAGCAACTGCTGCAAATAAAAGGGACACAGGAACGGCATATCCATGATTACTCAACCTTTGTTAACTCTTCTAGCTTTCATGTTAATCAACCTGCTTGTGATTCAGCTTTTTTTTTTTTTTTTTTTGTGCTATTTCCTTGCATTTATATATTGACACTGTATTTTCGGCCGTACACGTCACACCATCCTATAAGTCACATCAGTCCAAATATGTCTAATAAAGTGGAAAAAATCCAGAAATATGTTGATTCACCGTATATGTCGCATCTATTATGCGTCACTGCTGACGTGTCACGTTTGTCACGCGTCACCACTGACAACCCGGAAACTGGGTCGGTGTTGTGCCAAAAATTGATGGGCTGCCAAATGGCGGCCGCGGGAGCGTGCACAGGAGGACTTTAACAAGAATTTAACAAGATTAACACTGAAAAACAATTATTTGTTTGCTCAAAATTATAGTAAATTTGTGTCTCAGTCTAACTTTTGCTGCACTTTGACAGTCAAAATCAACTGCATTTTCAAAAGCCAATACGTGGAAACATGAACACGCAGAAGGCAACTTGGTCAATTTCTTCAAAATTTAACAAGACTAACACTTAAAAACAATTATTTGTTTGCTCAACTTTATAGTAAATGTGTATCACAGTTGCGAAATGAAGCTGATTCGATTGCTCCAGGCAGACGACAGTGGCAGTCTATGGCAAGCTGATTTTGTCATTAATAGCAACTTTTAACTATTACATGATACAACGGCATGCCATACTACTCAAGTGCCATCTAGTGGCTGAAAATGGTAGTGTTCAATATTTTCACTCAGAATGAATGAAAGCGGTCATATCCCAGCCAAAATTTGTTTATAAATATGGGACAAAAACATAAATACATCACTTTGGCATATAAATCGCAGGGCATGCAAATTATGCAAACAATTTGACTTATAGGCCAAGAAATATAGTACTTATAAATATGGGAGGTTTTACCAAGGAGTCACCTTTTGTTTGTCTTTAGATCATTCCTCTGAGTTAATTATTTTTGGTTGAACATTAATGCTAATCTTTTCTGTCCCCAGGCTCTGGACACCCCGCTCCCTCGCCTTTTGGCCCTGCCCCTCATCCCAGCAGCTTCCTGCCCCCTAGCCATTTGGCAGGTAAGTGTAAGTAACTACAAGTTTACCTTTTTTTCTTGCTCATTTAGTTTGTGGATTAACTCACTAACGCTCTTGTCTTTCAACGGCAGTGAAAGCAGCAGGATGTAGTTTGAATCTTTGATATTTATAGAGTTGAGCTCAGGTTTAGTTCAAGGTTATTATAGACTCCAAGTGACCATAACCATCTGCAGCACTTCTCAGGCAAACTTGTCGTTTGTAGGACTGGAGTGTGTAGTTATTCTACAGTTAGTCAAAATGAGTCATAGTTCAATCTAAAATAACTATTTCAGATGTTGCTTCCAGACAAAGATGTCACCTTTCATTTCTTTGAACTAGCTGTATGCAGTGCAGTGTGGCACATGTGGCACAATTCTCTGTGACGTTGGTATTTCATATTAGCTCACCGCTTAAATGTATTTTTATTCATTTTTATTATTTTTTTTTTACTATTCTAGCTAAAGCTAGGACTTGTGTTTGGGTCCAAAGTGATAAGCTAATTTCATACAATTAACTAAAAAAAATGCATTAACTGTGTTCTTATATAAGAAGTCAAGGAAGATTTTAGAAAAAAAAAAAAAAAAAGAAATCTCATTTTGAGATTTTGTGTGTAAGGCGGAGATTTATTTTCTAAAACACATTAACAAGCCTCAGGGTCTAAACAAAAGAAAATCCCCTAGCACTAATCTTTTAATAAGTTGTGCATTTCCTGATGGAGTATTAATTTAAAATCAGCTGAAAAATGTTCATGCTTTGTGTTCTTGCTGTAAATCTGGAGTCCATAGTCGCTTCAGTAAAGTCCATCTTCCTCTAAATTTCCATTTCAGTCAGCCTCGTTTAAACAGCCCATAATTTCCCTTCCTGCACCAGTCAATGTTCAGCTCTGCTCCAGGAACTGAAAACTCTTTTTTTGGTTAGATTTAGTCCAGTTGCCCCCGCAGGGTCAGCCGCAGCTAGTTAGCAGCATCAAATCCAGTGTCCTGGTTATTTCAGGATAACTAAACAGAAAGCTAAGATGGCAGCGCTAAAAGGACAAACAAAGCAAAAACTCGCTTGTAAGAGAAAAGCGGAGTGAAACGGGTTGGTGTTGGGGTGAGTACTGCTAACCAGCTCCCCCCATTTGCTAATCCCTGTTTGGCATTTTGCAGATCCTTTCAGTCGCTCCAGTTCCTATGGCGGCCTCGGCAACCTTTCAAGCAGTGCCTTCGGAGGATTAGGCAACCCCTCGCTTGGTAAGCGCTGGCCCCCCTCTCCTCCTCCACTGGCCCCCCTTTTCAATCTGGCCCCTTGTGGCCAGTAACAGCATAGAGCAGGACAGTGTTGGACCACAGGGAGAGTAAAGAAGGGGGGAGAAAAAAGATGCTTAACTCTAGTTTATATGTCAAACCAGCACTCGTCCAGCGAGGCCAAACAAAGCAGTACTGCACACACCACAGCACCTCCTCCCTGCCTCCACTTCATCCACCACTGGTGTTTCCAACAGCCTGGCTTTAATCTGACTGTGCTGGTGCCAACAGGCGCTCTTAGGTCTGCTGTTTGGTGGCAGTTCATCTATTAATTATTTGACAAGCCCCCTCTGCATCTCCATGGAGGGCTTTCTGTTTCCCCCCTGCATCCTCCTCCCTGTGCCTCCCTCTCTTTTTTTTTCCATTCCTCCTATTTTTGTGTGCCAAATCAGTCACCTTGTTGTGAAAATGGATGTGATTGGAACAGACATGCTGTGGAATGCTGAGGTCTCCCTTGGCTTTTCACAGCTCTCAAGTCCAGAGGGCAAGTTAGTCTCCCCGTTCATCCGGTGCAGAAAATGGAGGGGGGAAGAAGCCCTTCAGTCTAAAAGCAAATGAGTAGTGGAATTTTGGGGAGCCATTAACCTCTAACTCTTTCAAACAGCTTCTGTGTGAGAACCTCCAGAGACAAAGACAAAAGCAGTTTTTGTTTTCAACTCTTTCTCTTCTCATGTGTCCTCAAGAAGGTATTGTGCCCAATTAACTCAGAGTGGGTCCCATGCCTGTCTGCCTCTTTCCTTCAGGGTCCAGTAGTGTGTTTGGCACCAAGGAGGGTCCAGGAGGACTGCCCACTTTTGGCAGCCCCCACCACGACACCTGGAATAGGCTTCGGCGCACGCCGCCATCTTTTCCCACCCCGCCACAGTGGCCCAAAGCAGCAGAGACTGAACGAAGCAGCTCCGCCAACAGTCACGACAGAGACCGAGAGAGGGAGAGGGAGAAACGAGACTCGTCGATCGGCAAAGACGAGAAGGATAAAGACAGGTGAGTCAAGGCAAAACAACTTTTTTAGTGTTTCTTCATTTTTAAATACCATATTTTTTGGACTATAAGTCACGGTTCTTTGCATGATTTACATGCCCTGCGACTTATATGCTGAAACAATGTATTTATGGATTTTTTTCTCTAATATTTATAAACCAATTTTTGGCAGAGATATGACCATTTTCATTCATTCTGACTGAAAATATTGAACACTACCATTTTCAGCTGCTAGATGGCACTCAAACTGTATGGCATGCCATTGTGTCATTTAATAGGTAAAAAGACTATTGATGACACGGTCGGCTTGCCATAGCCTGCCACCTTCATCTAGCTCGCTGCTTGGAGCAACCGTCAAATCATCTTCATTTTGCTGCACCGCCCCAACAAAATGCAGCTGACTTGACCATTAAAGTGAATTTAATAAGTAAACATTCAACTGAGACTCACCTTTACTATAATGTCGAGCAAACAAATAATTGTTTTTAGGTAGTTAGCTTGTTATATTTTGAAGAAGTGCACAGCAAGTCGCCCCTCTGCATGTTCCCACAGCCGCGGATCAGCTTTTGAAATGCAGCAGATTTGACAGTCAAAGTGCATTTATTAAGGAAAATTAGACTGAGACACATCTTTACTATAATTTTGAGCAAACAAATAATTGTTTTTAAGTGTTACTCTTTGTTTAAATCCACCAGTGCACGTCCCACGACAGCCATTTGGCAGCCAATTGATTTTTGGCACACCGGCCCATATTTCCAGGTTGTCAGCGTTGACACATAATAGATGCGACGTACATGGCGAAGCAACATATTTATGGCTTTTTTCCACTTTTATTAGACATATTTGGACTGATGCGACTTATAGAGCAGAGCGACGTGTACGGCAGAAAATGTGGTATTTGGAAATGTTTAGGTTTCAGTATAACCACAAGAAGCACGGTAAAATCCTAAGTTTGTGCACTCCCAGGTTATTCCCATTTAACTATTGTCAATTTGACTTGGCATTTGACTGCATGCGTGAAAGCTCTGTGTTTTTCTTAGGAGGTAACAAATTTGATCAGTCAATAATAATTCAAGAGAAGAATTTCCTAATCTTGCCGTTCTATTAAACAATCTACTTAAAAGATTAAATCCATCCTCACAACTACTAATGTTAAACCACTAAAAGGAGACTGTCTCCTGCTAGCATTAGCATGTTGGCTGGCTGAACATACATTTGGAAAAAAACAAATAAAAACATCATCATCCTTACATAGCTAGACGTCTGTTATGGAAACTGATATTAAGTTATCTTATATTACACAGGGGTTTTATTTCACGGCAGACATTTCAACCTAAAAATGTTGGGAAAGTAAAGGTGAAATATTAATGGCTACATTCGACTTCTTCAGCTTGGCGTGCAATTTGTTCTGTAAAAATCTTTACAAGCAGCACCTCCTCGAAATGGACTGCAGCCGACTGTGCCTTCCCTTTTCCTTCAAGTCAAAATGTCTCATGAAATAAGCCTGTTGACAAAGAAGCTGGCATAAATCAAATGAGCAGATGTCAGAAAAGTAAATGATAAAAATGCTGTGAACTCTCTATGAATGTATTCCAGAAGATTCTAGAGAACATCTATCAAATCTAAAAACAGTAACAGCAAATAGGAGCAGGGAACCTATTTATTTATTTATTTATTTTTATCAAAATAGGTTTTTTTAAATGTGGTGACATATGACGGTATGAATATTTGAAAATCAAAGTCCACTGAAATTTTAAAAAATGTTATGTCATTGCAGGGATTCTGTGGATCGCAACCGTCACTCCAACCGTTCCTCTCCAGCGTCAGCACCAGTCAGCTACCAAATCAGCAGCCTCATTCGATCAAACAGCCAAAACTCGAACGATTCAGGTCGGCATCACAGCGGCAGTGTAGACCGGGTTCGGGAGGCAGAAAAGGAGCTACTGGAGCGCCAAAGAGAGTCTTCCATGCAAGCTGACATCAAGGTGAAGGAGAGCCGTTCGCCAGGCAAGGAGATGCTTGAGAGGCGACCCTCGGAGGACTCCATCAAACCTGCTCAGCGTTCCCCTTCTCCCTACACTAAGGCATTGATCAATGAACAGAGCATGAAGATGGCTGGTGGACTTTCATCTACTCTCAAAGACGGTGACAGAAAAGAGTCCGCACCTACGGAGTTTCTTCACAAAGTCAAAAATGACATGAAAATCAAGGAGGAGAGGAAGGAGGAGCAAGAGGTCATGGTGGTGAGTTCAGAACCGGCGCCCCAACCACCAGTCCATGTTCTTTCTGCACCCATCAGCCAACCAGGCAACCCCCACCACAACCATCCACCTTTGTCCCAGCAGCCTCCTCTTCCATCACCTCGTAGTAGTGATATCCCAGCACCCTGCCTGCATGGTGTCCCTATGACACACTCTCTTCCACTTTCCATGAGTGCCATGCCCCAAATGGGAAGTTTAAATGTACTAGACAGAGCTCGTATGGCTCCCTTTATGGGAGTGAGTCCACTAGCAGGAAGAGAGCGCTTACCGCCCTCAGCTTTCCCTTGGGACCCACTCAGAGAGGCCTACCGCAGCCTGGACCTGCAGCGGCGCATGGACTTCCAGCTTAGGGCCGAGCAAGGACATCGCTTCCCCAGTGTATACGAACAGGAGCGAGCTTATCGTGAAAGGGAAGCTCATGACTACTCTCACCATGAGCACCTCTTGGAGGTTCGCAGAGAGCACGAGCGGATGCGACAACAGGCAGAGGAGAGAGAACGCCTTCACCTGAGGGAGGAACTAGACAGAGCACGCCTCCATCAGCTGCACCAGTCCCCAATGGAGGGTCATTTACCCCACATGCCCCCCTTTATGCCCCACCTAGGAGGTATGCCCTATCCAAGACTTAGCCCTTCTACAGGACATAATGGCCCTTTGAACAGAACACCCCCTACTGCTGCACTAAGTGCGCCCCCACCCCTTGTGCCAGCCGGCAGTGCTAGGCCAATCTCACCCAGGAGGACTACCCCCCTCACCACAACCCAAGACCCAAGGGACTATTCCCCATCTCGCAACCCCAAAGAAGTAGAGGCACGGTAGCTTCTTGGCACAGTGCACAGTCGTAGAAGGCGCACTCACAAACCACATTCCTCCAATCTGGAATCTTGTGAACAAAATGCACTGCTCTTCACCAGACAAGAGCAAAACCTCCTAAGAGAAAGGGTAAGATTGTACAAAGTAAAGGTGTGTAAGGCTGATGAAGCACATGCCATGACTTTATTTTTAGTGTACTGAATAAATGTCGGTAAAGAGAACACAAATATGTGTACGTTTATTTCCGACTTAAATATTTGATAATTATTAATATATTAATCTGATACTTTTTCTGCTCTGTGCCGACAAGAAGGGTCCTAAAATGAGTTTGTACATTTCCTATCCTTGTTCCATGTATAGATATCATTTCTATGAATTTTATGTATTTCGTGCATTAGTCCTGCCTTTTACAATATTTATCCCAGCTGATTGTGAGACATATCCCTTACGATGATGTAAAGACTTGACTTTGAACTCAACTGTCAGTAAGTGAACCTCATGGTACCAAGATATCCTCAATGATGACAATGTACAGTGCTACATTACCAACTTGTTTTGTTCATTTGTTTTGCCTTTGAGATATGCAGACAAATATATAAATATTATGAGATCTTTGTCCAATCTGTAAAGAAAACTGATGTAAATAACCTGTTGATATATTTCGCTGCAAGATTGCATTGTAAATTTATTAGTCTTTTTAACCATTTCTAGAAAAAAACAAAATTAAATGAAATGTGGAAATATTTGCCTGATGAAAATCATTGTAACAAACCGGCCAAAAGATGAAAGAATGAAGGGTGTTGTAAGGAGGCCTCAATGGATCATCTGCAATCTATGCAAAGCAGTACACAGCACCCTAATGAAGAACTCTGCTGGAAAAAGTTGACAATTCTGGTAAAATTGAGAGAAACTTGGATTAGCACATGTTTAATTGTACCAATGACATAATGATGGGATTATTAAGACTTCCAAGTCACAAACTGGACGAGCCTCAGACAGAAAAGGACGCGTTTTAGTGGACAGCAAATGGACTTTCTCTGTCTACATTGTGGTGTTGTGCAGTTGTTTTTCTTAGACTCTTGTATACAAAACAAGTAGAGTTTTAGGCGTGAAAAAAAGGAAAATGAACATTCATGGTTTAAAATGTACGGAATAAAGTTTGGACCTATTGTCAATGTTTTTTTTTTTTTCCTGCCTATTTTTCATCCTGCTTCAAACAAGTAGTAAATGTGTATGTGCCAAACCTTCTGAGTAGTATATTTATATGAAATTGATAGCTTTGCCAATAGCGCTTGTATTCAGAGTATTTTCTCATTTTAAATCAAGATATTACACTGAAATCATAAAGGCAACAGACTTGGCTTATTGAGTAGCCTAAGCCATCAGATCATTTGACCATAATCTGTTATACACACGCTGCAGAACTCTTCAGAAGTGATCAATGAGATTGGACCTAGGCAATACAGGGAGGGACTAATAGAACATTGATTTTGTATGAAAGCAGGTTTTGAGTGTTTGTGTTGCAGGTAACTGGTATTGACAGGCAGCCCAGCGGCATATTGACCTGCGGTCTGGACTCATTAGGAGGAGCAATGCCTGGGAGCAAGGCTACTGGGTGTTGAAGAGGAGGCTCCTCTCTCTTCTTGTACACCTCCTCTCCTCTTGCCCACCGCTCATCTGCTTTTTCTAATAAGGCCGGAAGGCGCTTTGGAGTGGGCCGTAGAGGGAGTCCTGAGGTGCCCCGTCCTGTTATTGACAATATCTCGGCTGTGCTTGCCGCCTGTCCAGAGACAACCAATTCATCCTGATAACGCTCCAACTACTCATCTCACTTTCTGTGCTGTGAGGCTCACATTCAGGTCCCTTGGTAGCAGCCCATAATGACAGCGTGGATCAAGCCATGGCCAGGTCATTAGGAGATGTTATTGAAAATCAATGGCTCTCCTGTGTCTCACACACTCCAGCAGGGGTTTTTAAAATGGCTCCTTGAAAAGACTGTTTGCCAGAATGTGGCTGGCGTATTGGGAAGACTTAAATCACTATCGCTTTCAATTCAGGCTCCTGGTAATTGAACCACATATTCCTTTTGTGGGTAGCATCTGTCAGTGGCAGGCCTCACTTTAGCACCGTGCATTTTTATTCCCAATAATATAGGGAACAACAGGTACTTAACCCTTGTACTTGTTACTGTGTAAAGATTTTTTCCCTCTAGATAGTATTTACCAAGTAGAGATTTGGTATAGGAAAAAACATACATCTTAAATTTCCCCTGCACTCAATCATTCTGTCCTGCGCTCTTTTACTGCTGAGTGTGAAAGGGCCCTCCGGAGATGAAAAGCTCCATCAATTTCATTCATTGTCTGGCAAGGTCAGTTTATTTCAGCACACAGTCTATTATCAGATGGGAATCAATTGACACATTGCCTAGCATATCAAACCAAAGGTGGATTTGAGTGTTTGCAATTGTCAGCTCCTTTTTAGATTTATTCCACATGTATTGAGGATTTTTTGAACATCCTTTGAGAAGTTTTATGATTTTTTTTTTAAATTTTATTTACAATTTTCTGTTTGGTACAATAATGTTACCATGACAGTATTTCATAAAATGGATTTATTTTTTTTTTACTTGTGCTACACATTTATTTCTATATAATCCCAATTAATAGGATATGGTGGTATTTGAGGTAAGACATTGTTTAATTGTTCCACTAATCCTCTTCATTTATCTGACAGAAACCTCAATGTTGAGGGATTGGGATTGAATTTTCATGCTTTCAAACACCCCCAGAATCACTTGGCATAAAACTCACCCCTGATTCAGTGAGCAGTGGAACAGACCAGTGGGACTTTTAGAGCACAATGGCAGCTAATAACACAGTGCTAAGCTATAACAAGATAGGCAAGAAATGAATGGTTCCATCCAAATACCTTTTCTCTTTCAGTCCCTCTTTTCCCCGATGATAAAACACGTATAAAAGCGTTTCTGAGCTGCTATGTTGTGGTTCCCTTGACTTTTTTCCCCAGCGAGAGCTAATGCATAAGTTCTCATCTGAAGGCTGTTTTGAAATGGAAATTGGTAATGAGATGTGAGCCACTTGCCATGATCGTGTTTGGACTGCAAGGGTCTTTGCGGGGCCTGGTGATTTGGGAGGCCATGACTCTGCCCAAAGTTCAAGCTTATCTCTCTCTGTGGGAGTTAGCAAACCCTGACAAGAGCCATTCTGAACCACTAAACTATATCTGAACAGAGTGAATTTAGTGAGAGAGCACCGAGTCAAGGGCTCTGGCAGTGGATCGCTGTCGCAGCTCTCTTTGTAGAGTGCATGTTGTTTTAACCGCCTAAAATGGCTAGCAGCACACATCCTTCATGTTGCCATCTTTTTTTAGCCCTCGATGTCAACAGAGCAGCAGCTGACAGAAACCAGGTCAGTCACTGGTGAAGGAGCTGGAAACAGCTAAATGGTGTGAATTCCAGACCCTGATGACAAAGTGCTGTCTAATGCCCTCACACCTCTGGACCCATGACAAATATCCCAGCTGTCTCTCACCACCATCAGGACTGCTGTGCAGGGAGAAGAGCCAGTAGCCAAGCAGAAGGAACATACTGTAAATGACTCACAGACGTATTTAAGATAGCAAGTGTAGGGTGCTGAGGGGAAGTGTGGGTAGAGAGATTAAAGGAGAAGAAGAGTGAGGAGGTCCAGAGCAGCCACTAGCCAAAATAAGTTTTCCACTTTGATTGAATTTGGAGGATTTTTCCAGCCTTTGGTGGAACTTCAAGATCTCCCACACGGGTCATATTATGAACACAAGCCATAAAAAATGAATAACATTTATGCAGCTGGGTGCATCTGGCAGAGATAGCCCTTTCATTCAGAGACCCACAGAGTGGCACTGTGCCACCGCCACACCACCCTTTCTGTTCTACGTATGAACAGCAAAGAGAAGTCTTGTGGGAAGGGGTGGGTGGTGTAATAGGAGGCTCTCCAATGCTTTGTATGAGTTTTTAAAAGAAAGATTTCAAGGCAAATGTAAGCCATACGCGGCTTGTCCAATTTGGCACAACCACCACTCGTGATTAGCCAAAGAGACGTTAATCAAAAGTGGCTCAGCATTTGGAGGGGCGGTGAGATCCGCCGCCAGCTGGTGACAACATGGCTTGTGTGCACGGGCCAAGAGTGAAGTTTATTTGAATATGGATCTTGCTGTGACCGTTTCTCTCTGGAGCTCCCAGCAGCAGAGCGTTCCTGGCTCATCACTGGGATCGCCTCGGAGCCGCTGGCATTTGGGAATATGGTCGTTTTTCCAAGCCACAAAATGAGAATTACTATCTCATCCAACCCCATAAATATAGTGCAATTACTTAAAAATCACATAAGAAATTTATTTGAATGGAAATGATTATTTTTTTTGTATCTCATATTGCATTTGTTCTGTGAGGTTTCCTCTGTTGAAGCAAATCCATTTGAAGCTTTTATAACTCTGTGTAAATACCACACAAGAAAAAAAATGTGTATTTTAAATCGCTGTTTATTTCTTATTAATAGCATTTGGCATATGTCAATGATAAATGGACTGTACTTATATAGCACTTTTTATCTTGTCAAAATACTCAAAGCTCTTTACACTACAACCTGTTCCCTCATTTACCCACTCATACAGCACTCTACTTTATCTATACAAAGAATAATCAGAGCTTTACTACAGTCATACACTGATGGGACACATCTGAGGCTATGAGGGGTTCAGTGTCTTGCTCAGGGACACTTCAGCATGTGCCTTCTCATGGAATCGAACGTCCAGCTCTTGCAATGGAGGGCAACCACTCATCCACAACCACCTCAGTGTCTGATAATCATTCCTTTCACCACAGGAAGCTCCATGGTGCTATAGATCAGTGGATCCCAGCCCTGGTCCTTGCGGAACACCATGAACACATAGCACATCATACATGTTTCTGTTTATCTGCTCCAACACACTAGATTCAGTGAATTAATTACTTCATTAAGTTCTGCAGAAGGCTGTTAAACACCCATTTATTAAAATCAGGTGTATCAAAAATGGGGAAACGAAACATGCCGAATGGTGTTCCTCAAGGACTAGTATTGGGCACCACTGCTATTGATAGTAGCATCTAGTTGAGGTCGTGAATTGTGAATGTTATGTTTCATTAAAAAATAGAAAAGGATACTGGAATAAAGTGAAAAACAACAAAGGGATCATATTCTCAATGAGACTACCTCAAAGAGAACTTCTCAGCGTTCCAGCCTAGAGTTTGCCCCCACCTCCTGTGCTTCTTTGGAAATTTGTCTGGCAGCAAACATGCTTTGAAAGGCTCTTATCTCCATACAGCGTGATACGAAGCCATATCGTCTCTCTGTGTTCGTTAATGTCACAGCTTGTTCAAGGGGCTTGTTCTTCCACTTGCAATGGAGCTTGTAGAGCGGATTGTTTGCAGATTAGTCAGCGTGGGCCTCTGGAGACCTTGGAGCGTGTGCAAAATGCTTGGATTGTCCTGCAGATGTTGCTCCACTCAGCTTTGTTGCACACACTGAGACAGGTTGATGAAAAGAAAGTCATATTTAGGACCAGCCATGTTGAATGTTTTTGCTGTGACTTACTATTAGATTAGCACAAAGTCATTATCTTAGACGCAGATTGCGACGACACCTGCTTGAGCTTATCACTTTAAAGAAACACAACACTTGGTGCATTTAGTCTAGTCTGTGCAGCCACGTTCATGTTTATTGTCCGTGACACAAAGAACGAGGTGAAGCTTCTTTGGCTGAAGCCATCTGACTATCTAGCTCGACTCTTGGCTACACAGTGGCTCACTCAGCATTTGATTGGGGTGTTGAAGGCCAGCTATTTAACACATCACAACAACAAGCACCGCTATCGCGCTGGCTCTTTCTCCTGTCTCGTTTCTGTGCCGCTCAAGAATGTCTCTTATCTCTTCCCTTCTGCTTGTTGGTTTAAGGCAGACAGCATATGCCCACATTCCCCCTGCAATAAACTGTTGTCGTTTCAGTGCGACCCTGACAGACAGACAGGCTGCAGCTCGGTTGAGATGGGGATTTAACCCTTGGGCTGCTTAGCAGAAAAAAAATCCTAATAAAAAAAACAATAAATCTGTGTTGGTACTGAATCCCCCAAATAAATGTTCTGTCTTTCTAACCCTCTCTCCCACTGTTAGGCTGAAAGACTGACAGATGAAAATAAAACCCCATGTTCCATATCATTAAATCCCACTCTCTCACCTGATTACACTCTTATTAGAGTCCCCATTCTTCTCTCATTATTGTCACTTCTAGTGAAACATGCCTGATAACGCGCTCGCGCTCGCTGGACGCCCAACCTGCTCGTTGCCATTTCTGAGTCTTTGTTGTCGTCGAATGGTTTTTAAATGAAAAGCGCGAGTGTGCTGTAATTACAATTCTGGGGCTATTATGAAATCAAATATCACAATGAATGTAATTGTATTTGCTTGTAATCTTGCTCAGCCAGGCTAATGGGCGTTTTCAAAGGCCACGCTCGGGGAGGGGTGGTGGTGTTCAAACAGCCGACCATCTCAAAGCAGCATGGCTGCTCAGCTCTCTCATGCGCTTGCTGTTTTTTTTTTTTTTGTGTGTGTGTGTGTGTGCGTCTTCAATATGCAGGCGAAGAGCTTGACAGTCTGGGAGACGAGGGAGATTCATCAGCCTGTGATCTCCATGCGTCTCTGACAAATGAGCGTCTTTGCCAGAGCTGCTGGAGGTATGGTTTCTCTGCCCCGCTGGAATCCTGATGAGACTGCTGTGGAGCTGCTGGTAATGAAGTCAGGGCATCCAACCAACCTGCTGCCACAAATGACCTTTAATCTGCACACATGCTGAGTCTTTTGCCATGCGGCCACACAGAACTGCACATACAGTTTGTGCTGCACGTTTCCAGGGAGCGGACAAAGAACCCAGGTGAAAATACAGCATTCAAATCCTCAATTAACCACATATTTAAACCAAAAAATATGCATTTCCCGACCCCTGCAGCTCGGTGTGGCACCAGCTCACATGAAGCTTTTCCATCAATCTGTTGTGCCCGTTTCTCATTTGGCTTGCGGGGTAATTTGAGACGCAATCACCGTCCAGTCAATCTTCATTACCTCGGACTTAACCGCTCGACCAAGCCCACAACTGTTTGACATTGATTTAGCAGAGTGTCTGTAATTCCTCATACAGCGTTTGGTAAAGATCCCTCCTGTGAAAAGTCAGATGTTAACAAATTACAACCTCAAAATTGAAATCCCCTGAGCCTCGCTGCACCAAAGTCTGCTCCACGCAGAGCAGGAAAGAGCTGCTATTGATTGTAGACGTTCCCCATTCCACACTGAGCACTTTTCAAATCCTCAATGCTCAGTGCAATCCAACATGGTTTCCTTTGATTTCTGCTGTTGGGGGGGTGAGGGGCTGAGTTAGGATTCATAGGAAGAACAAGCACTACCCCTTGTGGCCCAGCAGGCCCAGTGCACCCCGTCTGAATGACACCTCCAGCTGCTTCTGGGCCCCTTCAGAGACGTTAACCTTGTGATAACACGCTAATGCCTGATTAATGTTGCAGTAATTAGACACAGCTTTTCACACTCGGTTAAGAGGACATCCTCCAGCAATTAGCCCGAGCCACTGAGAGATAATTTCAGAGAACACGGTGGAATCACGCTCCTCAGCTTGCCTCTGTTCCCACTTGGCAACGTTACGTTTATTTCCTCATTATTTCATTTAATCACTCGTTTGATGTTTTATACAGCTGCCACAAGTGATCTTTGATCCAATTAGGAAACGCTGATTGACGTGAGCTGAGTCTCGGCTTCCGGTGAGCTGCATTCAATTAGCTGCTGTGACCTTATCGCAGGATCTGTGGAGGGTTCACAGCGGAATACCATCAAGTCCAATAATTGCCCTTAAAATATACACTCCACACAAGGTGCATCTCTGCGTGTGAGTGGGTGTGTGCATACGCGCTTGCGTAAATAAGTGTGTGAGCAGCATCTGTGTGCAGACATCTAACAATGAAGAATGAAGCCATTAGTGAGGCGAGGCCCCTGTGCTCAGCAGCCTCCACACTGCCCATTAATAATGCACTGCCAGGGAGTAGATGGTGCTTTGCTCAGATTAGTCCTGCATTAAGGACTCGTTTGCTATTTCTATTAAAGAAACATGTTCATCCGTCTTGAACAAGAAGGATCAGTTCGCTTGTCATTTCACTGTAAAATCCAGCATAAGTTGTTTAATTTTTTTTTTTTTTAGTCTCAAAAATGGTCATTGGCTTTCTTGGCTCTTTTTCTAACGAGCACTAAAAATGCATCTAAAAATGAAAGGCCTAACGTTGCTCACTGTCTTTGATGCAAAGTTTTAGGCTACTGTTGTCTTATGAGGAACAAGCACCCTGCAGATGTTTCATGGTGCGCTAAGATTCATAACTGGCTGTAACTACCATACCCACCACTGCACCCAGTATGCACTGGTTTGCTAATAATGTGGATAACTGCAGTCAGCAGTCAGATGATCAGATCATTCCCCCAGCTAACCTAAACTCATGCAGGGGTGTCAAACTCTTTTTCATTTTGGGCCACATCAAGCTCATGAATGTCCTCAAAAGGCCGAATGTACAGTATTGATAAAACTACCTCTTAACAAACTGGTAAAATGTAACTTTCTCTGCATTTGATGACTACATCTAAAAATTAAAAATTTTATGTTTGAATAATTTGGCATTATAAACATAAAAACGGATGTGAATGACTGATCAAGTGATACTGAACCACACAACTCTTCTGAAGTTCTGTCTTTGTGTCCCTCGTAGGGTGTAGAGAGACCAGTGGTGGGATGTAACTAAGTACAAATACTTTGCTACTGTACTTAAGTACATTTTTCATGTATCTGTACTTT
>JARVGS010001792.1:32490568-32502620 GCA_031762315.1 Hypsolebias antenori | reverse complement strand
ATATATTTGTGTGTGTACAGGTCTCTTGTAAATGAGTCCTCGAAGTTCAAGGAGACTGACCTATATAAATAAAGGTGGAATAAAATTATATTCAGAGACCAACACTGACTGTAAATGAAGCATGAAGTTCAGTAAATGTCAAATAAAAATCATGTGGACTAATAATAAAGTCTAGTTGTTCATAAGAATTTTTTTTCTACAGATATGTGATGGACCCCCGCAAAAAGCCCCACATCAAAATCCAGCCCCCTTTCATCAGACCTGACCTCTCAGACCGGCAAATCACCATCAAGGTCAGCGGCAACGGGATCCACAGCACAATAATCAACTCCAAGGTGAGCAGCTCACAATTACCGCAGCCCTCACACACGTCGTCCCATCAGTGGGTTGACCAACGGCTCATTGAGTTTCTGACACACAAGTTTGGTTCATTTGTAGCTGTTTGTTCTATTTTTTGAAGAGGGCTGGATTCAAGACTAGCTCACTAAAGTCATTTATATTAAAGCATTTCAGCTACAGCAAGATATTATTAGAATCTTGACTTCATAAAACAAGTGACTCAGATAGGGGATAAGGAATGGGACAACTGTTGACCCAGAAAAGATATAATTGTAGTCTATATAAAGTCATTGGCTGAATTCAAAGGCAAAGGAATAATGTTTTGGTTTGATGGTTTTAGTTCTCAGGCTACCATCTGTTTCTGTTGGCTGCCTGGGCACCAGTTTATTTTGTAGCGTTCTGCCGAGGCTCACAAAATAACAGTAAAGAGAAAATCTCTTCCAAAGAAAGCTCATTTTAAAAAGGACTTTCAGGTCTGTTGTCTTGCTTTGAAGAAAATTTGGAAAAGAAGCCAAATCCCGCTGAAACTGTGAGTGACAAACTCAAGACCAAAAGGACAGCGAGTAATATGTAGTCCTTCAAGGAATGCTAGGCCTTTAATTCAGATATTCAGTCAGTTGCTCATATGAGTAAATACGACACTCTGGGCTTTAAATAATCTAATAAATCACTCATTATCATTTGCCCCAGGGGTCAGCGTGTATATGACTGAGGCTGGAGGGGACATTTTGTCCTTTAATAGCTTTTTGTACAAGATATAAAGCAGGAATTATGGGGAACGGGGAGCAGAGGAATGACAGAACAATCCATCCAGCGAGTGAGTCACGCATACGAACATTCTTCAAATCAAAGGATTTTTTTCTATCTAAATATATTTTCTATTGTCTACATTTAGATATGACCTACTTTTTTGTTGCAGCTTACAGATGTATTATTATATATTTAAAATGAAGGAAAGGTGCACCAATTTGACAACAAAGTGTTTTTATCTTTGTAAAAGATGCCTAAGAAGTGGTTGTTAAAATGTTAAGTGATGCTTTAGGTTGGTCTGAATACTTCATGTTTAGAAGTTTGGGCTAAATTTTAGTACAGTAGTTTGTTTGTCCCTCACTAATGTGCATACCTTGATACTCATTTAAGTGGGAGGAAAAACTAGCAAAATGCCCCCCCCCCCTTCTTTAGCCTCTATAAACAACATGTACAAGCCTATGCAGAACAATTACCATGTTTAGCTTTTTCTCTTTTCTGCCGACTGTGTGAGACAGTTCAGTATGTCCTTAACAACAACAGATGGTCCTCTCTGGTAAATGTGCCATTCTCCCCACCTGTTCTTCTTGCTTTTAGCATCCTTCTCTCCTTCTTGTAGTCCAAAAGCAGCATTGATGGTCTGGACAGCAAAGAAACCCAGCCACCCCTGCCACCCAAGGCTGAAAGGTACAACCAACTGAAAAACCAACTGAACTCCAGTGAAGGTGAGACCTACATCACACCTTTCCTTCCTGACAACCATCATCAGCCATGTTTCTCTTTTGTTGTCAAGGTCAATTTGCCAAAACCTCCTCTGTAGACCACTGGTGTCCCAGTTCTGAATTGGCATGTAACAGTCATGATCTTTGATTACGAGCCAGCGATGGTCTTTTGGACACCTGGCCAGAAAATAAGCTTGATCTTTAGTGACGAGCTAAGACCTACTCTGAATCTGCAGATCTGTGGAATAATTTCAGAGTGAATCATTGTGAATCATGTTTCCTCCAGTGGTATGTAGTAAAGGATGGGATGTGAAAAGGTTGAGAAAATCTTTGTGAATTAAGAGCACACTGTGATTAAAGCTATGGGTACAGATTTATTCAGTAGTATTAAATGTCAGTAATGTATGAAGTAACACTAGGTTCCCTCCTGAGGATCCTGTGTAATGCTGCATTATGTCAGGGAGTGAACGCCTTATGCTAATCCACAGATCACCGCTGCCGCCTGTTGGTACCTTAGAGATCTGCAGTTATTTCATACACTCTCCTCTTGTTATGCAATGTTTAACCTATTCATCATTTTAATTGTTTCTTAATTTGTGGTATTTTATATAGAAAGTTCTCTTTCTGGAAAAACCCACCCCTCCACTCCAGCCATGTACAAATTCAGGCCATCCTTTGGTACCATGCCTAAAGTCCAGTACCACACTGCTGGAGATAAGGTCAGAAGAAAGGCTTTTTTGTGCTTTATGTATGAGGAACATTGTCAGCAGGTAGTAGTGTGTTTTTAATTTATAGATCCTAACTTCTTTGCCCCTCAGATTGTTATGTCAGATGACCGAAAGGATTCAGCTATCTTGGAAGAAGGTGTGCGTGGCCACGACTACCGATCGGAGCCAAACCTGGATCTGCCTGAGTATGCCAACGCTCCTCTTCACCGCTCCTTCCAGTCCTCACCTTATCAACTGGACTCCGATCCCATCAACTCGCGCTCTCTCAGCCTGAAGCAAGGCCACCGTCGACTAGAGAAGGGCCAGCTCCAGGCAATACCGCCCCAGACGGTTTCTTCCACCCCATACAAGGGAGTCTTCTCCCCAAACACGCGCTCTAACCGTAATGGCAGCCTATCTTATGACAGCCTTCTCAACCCCAGCATCTCCCCAGCCAGTGCCAATGAGTGCATGGCCCACCGTGGTATGCCCTCCATAGGATTCCATTCACCCTACCTGCCCACCAAAATGTGCCACATCCGGGAACCTGAAATACATAGACCGCAAGTTGCCCAAACCTATAGTCCAGTGATGCCCCCCAGGGGGATGGGCAGACAATCCCCTCACCTCAGGGACAGAGACCCATCTCCAGTACGCTACGATAACCTCTCCCAGACCATCATGGCCTCCATCCAGGAACGAAAGGAGATGGAGGAGAGGGAGAAGCGGCAGATGCTTCATGGACGCTCCCAGACCCATATCTATGCCCAGGACTCTGGTGTGTTTGATGGGGGTTATGGTCTACCCACCACGGCTTGCTTCCCAGATGGGCCACGTGGCCCAGGCTCAAGGGGCCCAACACCCCCCACCTATGGAGGCTCTAGGGACAACTTGATGGGAGTTGGGCTGGTGAGCTATGGACAAAGAACCCCTGTGTTGCGGCATGCAGGTTCCACTCTGGGCCGCGCCCCTCGGACTTCATCCACCTCCTTGCATACTGATCACAGTAGCACTAACAGCAGCCAGAGCAGGGCCCTAGGCCATGAGGGCTCCTATCGCTCCCCAGTCCACCAGCCCCGCTCCCCTGCTATGCCCCGCTCCCCCTCCTACTCTCACCAGAAACTCTCCTACATCAGTGCTCATGAGAGGACAGACTCGCCTCGGCTAGGGGGCCCAAGGTATGAATCCTGACATTACCCTGGGGGACTGCATGCACTGTAGTGAAATACTGGGAACTGGCGGGCATTGAATGTATTCCCTCTGGGAACTTTGCTTTCTTCTTAACACAGCAAGTAATTGTTCTGGTGTATTATGTCTAACTGAGGCAACATGTAGCATCTGTATATGGTTTTATATTTGTTCAGCTCGTCTTTTTGTTTATTTATTCATGTTTTGTCTGGTTTGGATCTGCACATGTTATTTGTATGTTTGCCTTTACTAGGAAAAATATCATTTGTATATCTCACAAATGTCAGTCAAATAAATTAGTACGACTCTTTTATTTTCCATTTGCATGCGTTTCACCTTCTCATGTAACATTCTCAAACCTGTTTTTCCACTAACATTAAAAAAATCGTCCACGTGGTTGTAGTGTTTTTATCATTTCAAACTCTGTTTTTCCAAAGTCGTGTCCTGCACGTTTCCACAGCTCTTGTTGTTCGGTTTGTGTGGAAGCTCTCTGGTTCTGTGTTGAATCATGTTCTCTTGTTCTTCTCTTTCCAATCAGAGAGGCCATGAAAGTTAATGGGCAGATGGACTGCCACCTGAGCACCCAGGGTGCCCCCCTCAGCCCCAGTCGCCACAGTAACGTCAAAAAGGTGACGGGTGTAGGAGGTACCACATATGAAATATCCGTGTGAGCAAGGAGACCTCCGCCTTTAACCACACCACCCTGCTACAAAAACCCTCTGACCTTTTTAACAACACAACAGGCAGTAAGGGGCTTAGTTTTGTTTTTACAGTTCAATCAGAGAATAAAACTGTTCTTGTGTCTGTTGAGTCCGAGTGAATCCCTAAGAAAGGAGGTTTCCCGTTAACGCCACAGACTGTGCTGTATGTGTTGTTAAAATGTCTGTGACCTGTCGTTTTGGTAGTAGGAATGAAAAGTCCAACAATACGTCTGTGTCTCCCAGCTCTTCATGAAGTTTTCCTATCGGACAATTTGGAACAACCTACTCCAGTAAAGACTGAGGTGAACAAAAAAAATGTTTTGGGTGGATTGAACACCAACATCCTCATCATGAACCTCTGGGGGTCAAGAATTCAAGGTGCTCCTCTTTAACTCGTACTGTTCATGTCGTCTTTGGCACGTGTGATGGAAGTTTACAGCTTTGAGAACGCTGGGCGGGTGTAGAAAACACGTGAGAAGGGTACGAAGGTGAAAGCCGTGTTATGTCTGGTGGTTGCATTCTAATTTCAATGAGAAACAAGCTTTTTATTGAAGAGAAGCTAAATTTATCTTTGTTTAAAAATATATATTTTCCTCAGGAATTAATGCAACCAGCAGAGCTGCTTGTTGACATGAATTCATGTTTTTGAATGTGTCCTTTGTTGATGTTCACAGCAAATTTTTAGGGCTTGATTTTAGGCCTTTATTAGCCTTCCCCCTTTATTACCCCCATAAAGGGGGCTGTTGAACCATACGCCTTTGTTTCTGAATACACAAGAGAGCAAGACTGATATATCTGTGTTCTGAGAGACCAGAATACTTAATTATTTAATTTCCCTTTGGGATTAATTAATTTTTTAAAACCTCAACTTTATTTCTCCAGAGCAAGTCCAGCCTTGCAACCCCCCCCCCCCCCAAAAAAAAACCCGTAAGTTTTGTGAGAAAAAAAAAAATTTGTACAAAATTGGGTTTTAATTTTAACAATGAAAGGTTATTAAAATATGTGTTATAATAAAAAAACGAAACAAAAAAAATGATTTTTATAGGTTGTAGGGTTTTTGTTTACATACATAATCAAAAGCTACATTTGACAACTTTTTTTTTTTTTTTAAAACACGCTAAGCCAGGAATGGATGCTACTATGTTTTAAAAGTTTTTTTTTTTTTCCCCATAAAAATAAAATTTATGGCTAAACAAATCAAATCTAACCTAAAGGGTAAATATATTTTATTTTGTTGTGTAAAACAAGTGATGTAGTAGATACTTTGTGTTGTGGAGATTATCAAATTTGTGACAATTTTTTGAGTCAAATGACAAATTGTCCACAAAGAAACAACTAAATGCAAGTAGAGGATTACACACACACACACACACACCATTTATCTGTTAAGCTGACGTCGGCGCTGAGTGAAAATGAAAAGCTGTTTGAAGTAGCTGTCTGGTACAGCTCAGATATTGTTTTCTGATGCTTTTCCTTTGCAGTTAAGTGTCCAAGCGTATGCTAATGTTAATTAGAATTAAAAACCAACGGACAGAACAAGCTAGATGTTGTATTTGTTTGCATTATGTCCATACACTTGCATTCTGAATAAAACCATTGTTGCCTTTTGAGAAGAAAAGTGTTTTCTTACACAACGAAGTGTGTCTGAAACACTGTTATACACTCAAGGGACAATGCAATATCATTAGTGTTTTGTATTGAGCAGGATGTGACTTTTGGACTGGGTGAACCTAAAATATAGTTTATATTTGAAGTTAAATGAAATGTTGCAAGTTTTGAAATCACATCGCTATTTGAAATTTTTTTTATTGTTTAAAAAAAAAATCTGTTTTTATTTCGTTGTGATAATCTTGTCTCATTTGGAAGGTGCTGATAAGTCAGTAAATGCCACCAAAAAAAAGCAAACATACATAATTTCCAAACTTTTTCCATCCGTCATGTGACATTTCTCTTGTACTTTTAACTGAGGCCAACACTAAAGATGCAATAAACTGGTTACATTAATGTGCACACATTTACTGAAGACATTCTCTTGTTGGATTGTATGCTTGCGGTCATATATGCTGAAAACAAAATTACACTATCTTTAGCTTTCTGAAGGTGTTTAACATGTACTGTATGTTTATTTCACCTGTCCTAACTGCAACCCCACACCATGATGCTGCCACCACCACGTTTCACTGTGGGTATGGTCTTTTTTTTTTTTTTTTTGGAATTGTGGACTGGAAAGTTGCGTTTTTGTTTTGGGGAAACTTATTTTGTTTTTGTTAGATGTGGGTAATTTTTCACATCCCTACTTCATAATCCAGATGTGGAGAGCTTCCTGTAGCTCCTCGTGTGTTGCTGCAGCTCTCCCTGACCAGTGTCCACCTTTTTTTCATTCATTCAACTTTTATTTATACAGGCAAGTCTCATTGAGCCACGAGGACTCTTATATGAGACCTGTTTTAAACAAAGACCACAGATGAGATATATACAACAGTAGATAATCATATAAAAAGCATATACCGGTAAAATGAAAATGATATAAAAACGATAAAAAAAAACAGCTATTATTAAGCGGTGTAAAATACTAATAACAGGAACATGTCTGTGTTGATTTTTGTTAGTATAATTTATGTGAAGGTCATGGATGTCATTTACTAATGTTAAATTAATGAACCGTGTGTGAAGTCGAGTCTTGGTCTACTCAGAAAGGAGCCTGCACAACTGATAACGTCTGACGCCTTCAGATCTGTGAAGCACAGATTGTGTAGACCTCACCTCTGTCTGATGAGTAGCATTATAAAAAGTAATGCTTCTTCATGCTGTCTGTGAGCAGACCTTGTGACCAGAGCTTCATTAACAACTTTGTAAGCCTGTTTTCAATTCTGCGCCTTTGCAAGTAAAACTGGGTTGAAACATCTTCTCGTTATCCTGAGAGGCTTATTAGATTAATGAGTTGATTGGATAATTTATCCAAAAGGTTTTTTTGCTGTGAACTTAGCAGCTGTTTAAAATCCCTTAGAGGTCAAAGTGGAGAGCTTCAGATCTTTTTTGCAACATATTCCAGGAAACACGAGAATATTAGAAGGCCCTTTTGCCTAGTTCAGTCCTCACTGAGGGAACACTGCATGTAATTATGGCCTGAGAGTGCACGCTGTAGCTGCACTCACGCAGTGACGTGTAAGAGATGTATGAAGGCAGCAGACCAAGAAGTGATTTAAAGATGAAAATGTACCAGTACCATTGAGTCTGTGTGAAGTAATGATGACCAGTTAAAACCAGTGAATACAGGGTGCAGTGGTGGGTATGAAAGTTACAGTTAGGAATCTTAGTGCACCGTGATAGACGGTGTCCAACATCTGCAGAGTGCTTGCAGGGGTGCTCATGTAAATAATGTCATCGTAGTCAATGGAGGGCAGGAAAGTCGCAGTTACAAGGTGTTTCCTAGTGTTCAGTGAGACAGATCTATTTCTAAAAAGATAAACAAGTAAATTCAATTTTTGGAGGGACGTCCAATTCTCAACATCACCGTTCCAGATTTTCTCCACTTTTTGATGACTGCCTTCGATTTATGAGATATATCACGCTGAGGACATTTCTGTAACAGTTTGAGCTCCCTGTGAATCAGATTTTGATGTTGGATGCGACTGGGTATCAGAAAAATTGTTCATAACAGCTAAACTTATTTCAGGTTTATCACTTTAGGCATGTATATCCTAAGAGACAATTTTGTATTGAATCTAAAAAAAAATGCTTCAATTAAAAGGGTGTGCATAGTTCTGCAACCAACTTATTGCATCTTTTTTGTTCTCCTATGTCCCCATGAAATGTTTTTTTTACACGTCACATTAAATGTGAAAGTTTTGAAGGATTTCTTACATAAGCCTGGTATTTAAAGACTTTCACACCTGGGTTTCACCCAGCTGCCTTACCAAGTTTGTTGTAAGGCTGCAATAAAAAAATGCTCGATGGGTGAGACAAACAGGACATCTTGAAATGCCAACAGACCCTTGATATCCATGTTTCTCTCCCAACTCGTTGGATCACAAATCCAAATGCAATCGATGTCATTCCTCCTTAAGATGACTGCCATTAGTCTGTTGTTTCTTTTTTAGGATGGATATCACTGCAGGTCAGAGGCCATTCCTGACAGTTTCTGACTATCAGCCACAAGCTGACTTTGTTTTCTGAAACCAGTTATGTACAATACAGAATGCATTGACTGTATGTGTTCCTATTTTTGTGAAGAGGAAATATTCCCAGTGAACTGAGCAAACTAAATAAACTTTCCAACTTTGAGTCAATCTGTTTTATTCTTCATGTTCATCAGTCAATATCTGTTTAACACAGCTTTGAGGAAGTGATGTCATATGAATCCAAGCGTACGGTCTTTGACAGGTTTTATTTGAAGTTGGAAGAAACATTTCAGATCATCCAAGTGCAAATGAAGAGCGACATTTCATCCATACACATGTATTTACAGATGCACTGGCACTTAGATGCACTTATGAGTCCAGGATGGAAAGAAAAGGAGTGGGTGGTGAGCACACAGATTAGATGGGGCACACTCCATTACATAAACTACATGCTTTTAAGTCAGGGAATGTTATGGTCTAAAGAATGCAAACCTGATCTCATGGTGAAAAACTTGGGTGAGAAAGAAAAAAGCTGCACCAAACTGATGAACCGTTTACTTTGGGCTTATTAGTTTTGAGTCAAAAAGGAAAGATGACATTTTTAGCAAGTGCATCTCTGTCAGTAAGCTAGAAGTGAATATTTTGACCTGTGTCAGTCACCTTAGAGACTGTCTTAACTGTCTGGAGTGGATTCCTCTCAAGTCAGCTACCATTAGACCAGCGTAAAGAGGGAACCAAGAAACAACTAGCTCTACAAAGCATCCATCGAGAAGTCGTCACCTTGTAATCTAACAGTAGAAGTGTGAACAGGGTTTGAAGGCCCACCGAGATGCCTCACACGTTTCATTCCATCTTTATAAAGCACCTCCATAATGCCTGGTCCCTGACCGTGTGCTGCTAATGAGCAGGCTACATTATCCCCCTACAAACTTCGCTTCAGAAGAGCAAACAAAACAAAACAAAAAATAAAAAATACCCCAATGTGGGAATTATCACTATCACAAGCCTCTTCACAGTTTGTCAATAGTAACTTTCAATGACAAAAAATGGAAAAATGTGGTTTTCCATTGTGCTGAGAAAAAGGTGGGAGGAAGCATGTTTTTTGCCATTTACACTTTTGCTGATATTTTTCCCCAGTGGCATCAAAGACTTGTAATCTTGAGGCAAAACGGATTAAAAAAATTAAAATAAAAAAACTAATATGCAAGTGTCCAAATTCAGTTCCTTAAGAGTCTATTGTAGAAAGTGGAAAAAAAAAAGATAAACT
Source organism: Hypsolebias antenori (assembly GCA_031762315.1). Taxonomy (NCBI): domain Eukaryota; kingdom Metazoa; phylum Chordata; class Actinopteri; order Cyprinodontiformes; family Rivulidae; genus Hypsolebias; species Hypsolebias antenori. Next base: position 32,492,828 of record JARVGS010001792.1, on the reverse strand, counting down.
GAAGATCAGCAAGTTCTTGGTTTTTAATTCTTCTCAGCTTTCACCTCTTTTTTCTCATCTTCTTTCTTCTCACTCTTTTTGTTCTCTTCTTTCTTTTCCTCTGATGCCTTGTCTTTAACGGATAGAGCCCCCAGCTTCTCAACCACCTTATCCGCACTCTCAGCATCACCTGTGTAAAAATGTGCCATCCCATAAGCTAGATATTAATCGTTTATCACATAATCATACCAGCATTTTTTCATTTCCATCCAGAACAAAGCTAGCAATGTCTGAACCAACTTCTGTCAACAAATCTAATGTAGCAGAACATACGGACGCTGGCCTTCTTGTAAAGCCAGCAGTGTTACATTCTGCATGTTCATGTAGCAGACAGAAAAAGTCTCAAGCTGGAGTGCACAGCAAAGACTTGAGTATGTCTGCAAGCTCTCAAAACTTCATGCTAATGATACACAGTTTTAGATTATAAATATAATTTTTTCCTCACTCAGAACTGTTTCATTAGTGGGTTAGGACAAAGCTCTTAACATCATGAACATTTGTCAATTAAAGTGTGAAATTATTGCAGTTTAACCTGAGCTGAAGATACATGTTTATATCTAAGCAAAGATCTACTGAGCTCAGACCAAAGTTTAATACAACTACAGTATTTAAAAAAACATTAATTATACTTTATTTACCTGATTTCTCTAGGATTTTTCTGACCTCCTCCTTGCACTCATCAAACTTTATTTTGAACTTCTGAGCATCTGTAGAAAGAAAATGCAACTTCTGAGCAAAAGTAATTCAGTGTGTGCAGCTTTGACATTGGATTACGTGTGTCAGCACCTACTTTCTGCATTTAAAAAGCGTATTGCCAGGAGTTCCTGTTTGGGGCACTCGTCAGCATAATCTGCTAACGTGTTCCACACAAATGCTCTGTCGCTGCCGGCGTTGGGCTTCAGCTCCATCACAGGAACAACTGGAGTTCACAAGAGGGTGAGAAGGTCCACATATGAGTGAGAAGGTCCACATATGAGTGAGAAGGTCCACATATGAGGACTACATCAAGCTATACTTTGATCATAAATAGCATTTGATAGTCCAATTTTTTTTATTTATTTTACTATTAAACATATATTTTAAAGTCATGAGTAAATGTACCATGTAGTAAACAAATGGTTATAGTGAGTGTCCCAGGATTAAAGGCAGTATGTTACTGGGCTGCGACTGTGGGTGAAGAGCATTTCGGTAAGCAGGACACTCTTTCAGTTGACCATGTGGGGTGCCCTCCTTGGATAACGATAGGGGAAACACTGCACACCTTTTCAGCTTCCTGCTGTTTTTATGATTTAATCTACTGGAGTCCACTTTTAAAACAAAAAAGGCAGAACTGGACCAGCTTTAAAAAAAAAAATCCTTGTTTGCTGCAAGTGTAGTTTTAGACGTGGATGTGATTGCTGTCAGAGCAGAGCTCCAGTGGAGAGATCAAAACACTCCTCTGGTTCTCAAAAGTTCCTGCAGCAAAATCAAGATGGGTTTTTATGTTAAGACTTTGTAAGAAAATCAGTTGCACACTTTTTTAAACATGTTTAAACTTCATTAGACAAGATTGCAAATTTATGTGAGGCTGTGAGCCTCAAGCAAGAAACTTGAACACCCCTGCAAATGCTGCAAAACATCCTGGAGCCTTCCTTGCAAAGGCCGTTCCCAAACTAGTTGCCAGCTGTTGTAGCCCAATGAGATACTAAGATGACAAATCTCATCATCGTAGGATTGTTATGTATTGTGTGAAGCTGAAGAAGTTAAATGTATGCATCAGCATGTATGGATATTCTTCGAATTCCCTTGTAAAGAGATTTGGCCCAATAATATGAAAACCACAAGGTGTAGGTATGACGGGGTCAGTTTGACTCACTGTGATGATTGGCACATATCTTCAAGGTCCGGTCTCTCCTCATCAGAAGGCGAATTGTACCCTTCTCTTTGTGTTTCAACAGCTTGACGTCACCAGTCCCCCTCTCCTTCCACTCTGGTGGCTCATTCTCGGAGGCAAAACGATATAGTTTAGCCCGCCTGAGAAAACAATGGTAAAATTTATTTTATAGATACACTTTTTATCAGTTGTTACACTGGGTCACTGTACACCATCAGTTTAGCCACAAAAGTAAAATGAACTGGCATCATTTTAAAAAACACAACTGTGCTTAAAGTGTGTGTGACATGATTTTTGAACTTTACATAAAATGGCACAACATATATATCTTGTAACATTCAACTATTA
>JARVGS010001792.1:32423659-32435980 GCA_031762315.1 Hypsolebias antenori | reverse complement strand
TTTAAGACCCTGTGGACTCCTCCCGCTCTCTGGCGTCCATCTTGTTGTGGACTCCTCCCGCTCTCTGGCGTCCATCTTGTTGTGGGGAAGTGGGGGGCAGGGAGCGGTAAGTTGGGGGAAGTTGTTGTCGGGTGAAAGGCGTTAGCTGCAGCCTTAGCAGCTGTTTGTTACAGCGGAGGAATACTACAGCTGCTATCTGACCCACGAGCTAGCTTCAACTAGCAGCAGGTGCGTTCGGACCGAAGACCGGACTCTGCTGTGGGACACACGAGCTAGCTTCAACTAGCAGCAGGCTGCGTTCGGACCGAAGACCGGACTCTGCTGTGGGACACACGAGCTAGCTTCAACTAGCAGCAGGCTGCATTCGGACCGAAGACCGGACTCTGCTGTGAGACGTACGAGCTAGCTTCAACTAGTAGCAGGCTGCGTTCGGACCGAAAACCGGACTCTGCTATCGGACGCACGAGCTAGCAGGAGGCCTTGTTCGGATGGAGGGTGAAAGGCGTTAGCTGCAGCCTTTAGCAAGTCTGTTTGTTACGGTGGAGGATGTACTACAGCTGCGGTCAGACCTTCAGCTAGCAGCTGGCCGCGTTCAGATGGAGGGAGAAAGGCGTGAGCTGCAGCCTTTAGCAGCTCTGTTTGTTACGGTGGAGGATGTGCTACAGCTGCGGTCGGACATTCAGCAAGCAGCTGGCCACGTTCGGATGGAGGGTGAAAGGCGTGAGCTGCAGCCTTTAGCAGCGCAGTTTGTTACGGTGGAGGATTTACTACAGCTGCGGTCGGACACACGGTACGCGGTGCAGCGGCGGAGGAAAACTGTACTGTATGCCGCTCTGGACCGAGGAGGACGGCGTCACCATCCCGGTAGGCCATTAACTCTTTTTGTCCTTCATTATGGCTCCCAAACGTAATAATAATTGATAATATGTAGTGTACTGTGTTAGCTAACCACTTGGAAATACAGTACAGTACTTACAAGTTTAAGGTACAGAATGTACGCTGGTTTTATGTTACGTTGAAAAAACGTGTTTATGGCGCTGCATACCATGCATTTCCGACTTACGTCAAAATCGGATTACGAACGGTGCGTAGGAACGGATCTCGTTCGTAACTCGAGGACTACTTGTATATAAAAAAAAAAAATGAAAGGTAGCAGAAAGAAGAAAAAAATCTTATTATAGCTGCCCCTTTCAGTTCAGTCTATATACCACTAGTGGCCATAAATGTTAGAATCAAAAACGTTTCTCACATATTTGTTCCTATATCTATGGAAAAATTTTTTCAAATGAAATCTGTTTCCTATTTTTACTATAATCCCTAACAAATCCAGTCAACTTAACCTTTGAAAGAATTACCTGTGAATGTGTGAAGCTCTATGTTTACTGTGAGAGAACAGTTCCCAAGACCAGCCAGTATAGCTGGAGTTCATCTCTTTTGGGTGAGAAGAAAGTTCACCAGAAAACTTTTTGTGGCCGTGCATATGTTGCAAAACGTATTTTGCCTCTCCGCAAAAATGTCCAGGAAAAGATCTAAAAATGTAATTATGTAATAGGAAAAAATATTTATACATTGTCAAATGAGAAATCCAAAATGATCAACTCCTAGCATTATTTACACAGACTGCGGCTAAGATGAAACCATTTCTCGATGCACTGACTATCCAGAGACACTGCGTTGAGGACACCTTACTCGTTGTCCTGACAGTGGAGCTGTCTCACTTTGGGTTGTCTGTCCATCAACAGACTGTCTTGCATTGTCCTGTCTGGCTGACAGTCCCTGGAGAACTTGTATTTAACATGGACACCACCGTGTGCTAACTGGACCTAACAAAGAAGCCATAGTTACAGGTTTGAGAAGAAGCTACATAAAAACTGTTTCTTTAGCCTACATTTTGTAATTACCATATATAAATAAGATAAACCAATAACATTTAACTGTTTAATATTACCTGATTCGTTGTTTGTTGGTCTGTCACTTTGGCACTATTAAGTTGAAAGAAGGCATGCACAACGCGTATCCAGTAAACCAGGCAGAAAAATCTAAGGTTGAGTCAGGTACTGTGGATGGATTTTTCTTTGCTGAAACATTTAGTCTTTTATCCAAAAAGACTTCTTCATTCAGAGGAGCTGCAACAAAAACTGGGTTACCTGCAGCTCAAACTTGTCATATGTGTTGTGTGTATTAACTGTGACCCCATGACCTAAGAGCATGTTCAGTATTCTCAGAAAAAACGTGTATTCACAAACTGTCATAGTTCTTTGTATTCATGAAGAATAAACCACAACTGTAAACTTGAACTTTGTAAGTTCAAGAAGTTGTAACTTTTTAAAACTGTATTTTTTATAAAGAAAATGTATATGTTGTGTATTATTTAACTCTTTTGTTTCCAAATACTAGTTCTGCACAACTATTGACTAATATGCACACATCTCTCTTTACCTACACATTTAATTTGATAGTGTTCTTACCACACAGTTGGAGGACACATTAGAATGTTTTTAAAAATAATTTTCTGATAACTTTGTGGCAATACTTTTATCAGTGTCTCTCCTTTCAAAGCATATGTGCAGTGAACTGAGACTTTTAATAGTTTTTGACAACTGATATAAAGTTGCAAGTCATTCAAGCATGTACAGGCAGGTTCTGCTAAAACAATCATTTTATAAAACTAAATAAAAGAAACAAGACTACTCTTATCCCAAGACTTGTAATTTAGATGACTTAATCTCTAAGACAGTTTTCTGTCAATTTTGGATGAGATTTAGAGAAGTTTATCAATTTATTTGAATTTGTTTTATATATATTAGAGAATTTCAAGTGTCATTTATTTTTGCGTTTTCTATTTTCTTTTAGATTTGTCCAAACAAAAAATACTTAAACTGCATTTTGTGATTTTCAATAATTTTCCCACAATTTATCTTCTGAACAAATGTCCTTTTTTCTATGGGTTGTTTGAAATAAGGATTAGTTTAGTGGTTTTATAGAAATAGAAGCTCCTGAATCAGTCTTTCCAACAGGGAAAGGGGACTCTGTCACATTAGCAAAATATCTGAAGGTAAAGCGTGTGACTATCCAAAATGTATCAAATTTAAATGTGTAAAAGTTAAGAGATGGAAAATCTGATGCATTACTCCAGTTGGCCAGTTGGTGTCACTGTTGGATAAGCAGCAGCTTTACTGTTAACGTTGAAAGTCTCAATTTCAATACTCAGAGTAAATGCAATACAAGTTTATTTTATAATAATGGATGTGGTTCTACTTCAGTAGAAAAAGATTTAGGAAGTGAAATGGGAGCGCCTTCCTGAATCTTTCACCTCAAACCAATAAAAACACAGAGATGACCGATGAACGTGCTGTAAACCATATGTTTAATTTAAGCAAAGTCTCTTGCACACACCTTCACCAGTTTGAGCTTTAAATCCATTTGTTAGATTAGTAAACCTTTTTTTTGTGGCATATGTATCCAAACCACATCCATTCAACTTCACCATAGACCATGTAATTAAAAGGCTCAAAAACACATGAATGGTAAATGGACTGTTCTTATACAGTAGGCCTACAGTGCTTCTCTATCTAACCAAGATACTCAGCACTTTACAACACATGTCCTCGTTTACCTGCACACACACACATTCGTACAGCAATCTACTACAAAGCTTGTCTGAACAAATCACTCTGTATAGACTAATCAGTGTTTTAGATTACATTCAGACACCGATGGGACACACATCAGAGGCAATGAGGGGTTCAGTGTCTTGCCCAAGGACACTTCAACATGTGAATGCATAGCGGTGGAATCAAGCCCCCAACTCTCCCATTGGAAGATGACTGCTCTAACCACTCACCCTCAGCAGCAGATGAAAAGAACTTCTAAAACATTGTAAACATTGTTTTTAAAAAATAAAAAAAAGCCCCAACATAAGAATGTTCATCACATACTTTAGATGACAAGAGTAAAGCAAAGAGTCTGGGTATCTTTTTTATTGTCAAATAAATGTAATCCTCATTTAAATCACCTTTAACCACTGAGGAGGTCAAAGATTCATCATTTAGAACATTTTGCATTTAACCCCAAAGTTTGTGTGGAATGATCAGATGTAAAAGAGTAACCGTCATTTACGACGGCTGCTGTAAACCCATTTTCAACATGAATTCAATTCAAGCAGCAGTCTGGTGATTGCACATGAAATATGGTATGGATCTACAGATAGAAAATATTACAGTATTTCTTTTAATAACAAATTGGATATTTTTGAGCCAAACAACATTTGTATTGTGACGTAGGCAACAATATTTTTTCTACAAAATTACAAATGTCCTTTGGCATTTTTTTAATGAGCACACATAAAAAAAACCACTTTAACTTAAACCAAAAGCAAGAAATTGATATTGCTAATGTTTGTCAGGCAGCTAGTGACCAGCTGAGAAAAGTGCAGACGAGTTTTCATTTTCACTTCGCTGCCACGGAGAAGTGGAGCTGCAGCGGAGGGGCTGGGCGAGATGGAAGGAAAGGTGTTGCAGAAAGGCACATGGTGGGAGTCCTCCATCTCGTCACGCCTGGAGCTTGAACTGGAAGGATCTGGTGCTCCATTTGCTTGTGTCACAGTCGAGCATGGTGCGCTCTGTGAAGGTGACATTCCCTTCTGCGTCTATCAGGATTACAGTATTGGTTCTGAGTGGGAAGATGGACAAAAACACACACACTCCGATTATTGTTTAAATACGTCTAAAAACTACAAGTTACATGCAAAACAAAACAAACACGTTCTGAGGAGTGAGTAAATAGTGCCTTGCCCATAGTCCCTCACTTGTTGGCTACAGGGGAGCTTCTGGACCTGCTAATGCACCATGCCATCAAAGCTGTGAAGGACTGATTACATTAAAGATTCCTCCTCAGTTGTTTGCAGACTCGCAGCACCGTCTTATCACTTACCACAGAGACAAACTGCTGCTGGAGGTTCTCAGTCATTCAGCTCATGAGCAATCCCCAAAAAAAAAAAAAAAAAGGTTCAAGAACAACTGGACTTCTTTTCCGAAGCTGAAGACATTTGACTTCCCATCCGGGAGGCTTCATCAATTCTAAAATGTGGAGTTCCAAGTTTTATAGAACTGTATGAGAGGCAGGGCTCTGCGGGCGGATGAGATCCACCCTGATTTCCTTAAGGCTCTGGAGGTTGTGGGGCTGTCTTGGTTGACACGCCACTGCAACATCACGTGGACATCGGGGGCAGTGCCACTGGATGGGCAGACTGAGGTGGTTCCCCTCTTCAAAAAGAGGAGGGTGTGCTCCAAGTCCAGGGGCATCACTCTCCTTAGCCTCCCTGGTAAGGTCTATTCAGGGGTACTGGAGAAGCAAGTCCGATCGTTGGTTGAACCTCAGATCTAGGAGGAACAATGTGGGTTCCGTATGGAAGTGAAACATCTTCTGCTTCAGAATAGAACTCAAGTTTTTTTTTTTAACAGTCTTTGGATGAATATACAATCAGAAGAAGTAATGACAGAAAAATAAAAGTACTGATGATGGGAATCACTGACCTTGTGCCATAATTAGGGATGCGAACACACAAGGCTGACAAGGCCTGGATGTAAGACTTGGAAAAACCATCACCCTGTTTCTCCTGAATCGGATCGGGTGCGTTCCTGTTAAACAAACGCAAAAAACAGAATCACCCAATCATCTATACAAGTAATTTAAAAACTAGAGTCCAACATGACTGTGTGAAAGGTGCAGTCAGATTTTTTCACCTCTCCTTTAATTTTGATACTCTTTCCCTTTCAACTCAGATGACTGAGAGATTTGATTTAATCTCCTCGGCCTCAAGCTGACCTTGTGAACTTTAAGTCTGCTCTGTTTTCAACAAGTGGTCGACAGGGACTCTTCCTCTCAGCACGTAGCTGCAGTGACAGCAGGAGCAGCGGGGACAGCTGTCTTCACAAGTCGGCTTTTAAACTGTCGCCAAACAATTTAAAGTGGTGGAAAGACTTTCAAGGATAATTTCACAATTTGTGTGTTTGTTGTGTTCTGAGATAGTTTTCAATCAGACGAGAAATCTTGTGGCGTTTGAATCTCACAAGACACTTGTTCCTAATTTACATAGTTTTAATTTATTCCAGTTTGAGACACATTTTCCTCATAACTTCCACACTGTCTGCAGGTTGAGCGTGTTGTTACAGTGAGAAGTGTTTATCACTCACAGTTCCTCGTTATTAAGGAAGCTGAGCAGCTCCTGCACCAGTCCATCACAGGACAGCGACGGCTTACTGATGATCCTGGTGAAGCGATCCTTGCCTACCACAACTTTCTTCCATGGAGTATCCAGAAGTGAATTACTTAAACCATAGATCCCTGCTGACGGACACAGGGACAGTGCAGACAAATATGTACAATGGTAAGTTCTGCTGGTGGCCTTTTGGCACGTTCTTCAATAAATAAAGACAATCTGAGAGCAATATCAACAGAAATGTCAGGCAAACATGAACGGGCCAGAGGCCGAGAGGAGAGGTAAATGTGAAATGAATGGTTTCCACAGCAACCATGTTTAAAAACACAGACCTGGATTTAGAAGGATGGGTTCAGAGCTGCCTCTGTTTCCATAGTAACACATGGTGTCTTGTTTGGCTCTAGATGGGACACAATATGACGAAAAATTAGACGGTGCATTTTGATCATTTAATGCGTTTTTACAGTTGTGGGTGCGTCAAGAATCCTAATAAAAACAAGCAGAAAGAAACAGCAAAGGTGATAAAGCACTTTTGAAAAACATAAAAAACTCCTAAGAATGTATGAGAAAATAAACAATACATCATATGGTATTACTGAATGACTGTTTTTTTTTCTTGTACAATCTTGCAATATAAAAAAAAAAAACATTTATTTTGTAGAAGCAGTTCAAATCAAAAAAAAAAAAAAAAAACTCTCCAGGTCATTCCATAACCACAACACCTCAATGACCAGCTCAAAATAATTATAGCTGTCGAAGTACAAATCATTGCTGCACACACCTTTGACTGCCTTAAAACTGGTGTGTGTTTGATCTTGCAAAGTCCCCAGATTGAGGGAGTTAATTAATTTTTGAAAAATCTACGCAGCATCAAGGGTATGTGTCATGGTAGAGGGAAGTGAATCATAAATTATGACCGAATCCTTTGAACTAGATGGCAAATGAACTTTTTGATGTCAGTTTTACAACAACCATAGTAGTGTCATCAGTCAGTCGTAAACGTGGTGCAATGCTGCTTCAACATACAAAACAGAGACCATCCCATTATGAGCAGCACTGCGACAGAGCATGTTGCTGCTCTTGTTGCTCCTTCAAATAAACGTGCATATTTGAACATTCAGTGACTATATAAAAACTATATGAATCAATAAAAACTAACACAATCTTTTCTTCTTGTGTAATGTCATTATTACAGTAGTCCCTCGCTACTTCGCGGTTCATTTATCGCAGACTCGCTCTATCGCGGATTTTCAAAACAAGATTGGACATGACACACAATTGGCTGATAAAGGGATGAGCCGCACAATCAGCATGGAGTTTTTATTTAAAATAAATTATTTAGCACCTGCTGCACATTTATGCAGCCCTGACTGCAGGATAAACTTCCTGCTGCAGCTGATCAGCTGTTCACCGTGCAGAGCAGAGAAGTGGGCGTGGCCAAGAGCGCTTGCAGGTGGCAAAGAGCAGAGGAGGCAGGGAACTGAAATCATGACATTCTGTGCCCTTTTAGAGCAGGGGTCTGCAACCTTTACACTCAAAAGAGCCATTTCTGCTCCTTTGTTCACTGAATTAAATGTGTCCAGAGACACAAAACCTGCTACAACTGTGGTTATCAACTACCGGTACTATAAGTTTGTTGGAGGGTGCTTTTCTGGCTAGTAGGGGTGACATTAAAGCTGAAAATATCTAATGATTTTTAACGTTTATTGCTATTTTTACATTTTAAGACAAAATAAAAGACAAAATCATTCTAAAGAAGGATAAATACCATAATACTGTCTTGCCCAATGTTTAAAAACTAAACCTATGCAGGTCTATGTGATTTTTTTTTAAATTTTTTATTTACCTCTATTTATTTTTTATTGTGGAAAAATTAAGTATCCTATTTTGGAGAAATAAAGCATAAAGTGAAAGTGAATATGTTTTACTCCTCGTACTGTATTAGTTCATGTATTCACATATTTTCAAATGAAATGACAAGAAAACAGCTAAAACTAGTCCTTTTTGTCATTATAAGAACCAGTTAAATCCAGTTTTAAGTTAGTTTTGATCCAAACTTGAAAGAGCCGCTATGGAGACACTAAAGAGCCGCATGTGGCTCCAGAGTCGCAGATTGCAGACCACTGTTTTAGAGCATTTAGAGTTTAGAAACATGGTTTAGAATATTGCAAGAGTGTGGGAAGGGTTTAAAACGCCTTTATATTTATAGATATATGTATGTAATAAAAATAAATTACTACTTACTACTTGTACTACTATTCCTACTTCGTGGTTTTTCACTTATCACGGGTCTTCAGGGTACAGATCCCCCGCAATAAACGAGGGACTACTGTAGTTCTTAAGGTCTGTCTAATTATCTAAATATATGTATGATTATGCATCAGTTTTTGATACGAGTTTCAAGACATTTTAAGAGTAAATTTTCAGGCACAGTAAAACATTTTTGATCAGTTGAGTGACACTTTCAGTGCCCTACTTTTTCTATAAAAAAAAAATAAATTAAAAAAAAAAAAAAAAGATCCAAAAGTAACAGGCCAGTAATAATTTAAATAGTCTAAAACATGCTATTTTTTTAATGAAAATAATTTTATTGTTTATTGGGTTTAGATAAATGATTCCTGAATGGGTTCATCAGTTTCATGGAGCATTTTCTTTTATGTTATTCACTTTCTATTATTTGGTTCTATGAATTATTTCAGTTATTTCTTCAAAACATACAGGTTTTGAGCCTGTAAAAAATCTGTCTTTTTTCACATTGTCAGAATGGGGTATTGCATGCAGAATTTTGAGGAAAGATTAATTTAATACAGTTTGGAATAAGGCTGTGACAACAAAATGTGGAAAAAGCGAAGCTCTGTGAATACTTTCTGGATGCACTGTAAATTATGCATTTTCAGAAAGTTAACAAAACAATAAAAAACCTGAGTTAACCAGGTTTTAATCTTAGTACATTTTAGCTAGAATAGAGCGTGCATCAGGGTATTTCACTAGAATAGTTTTATGGTTAGATTTGTTTGTTAAAAATGGTTATGTTTGCTTGATTTGGGTAATCTGCCTGCAACATGCATGTTGTATAAAACAATAGTAATAGAAATGACATAAGTTTGTTAATTATTGTATAATCAGTGATTTTAAAATGGCATGTTTTAACTTAATATTAGTAATTAAAAAGTAAAGATATCAATTCCATACCTATAATTTTATTTATTTGCTTTGGCATGTAGAATTTATTTATTTATTTATTTTATGTATGTAGAATACATATGTATGTAGAATGTAGAACAAGTACTTTTAATCTGACACACACTTTTCAGTCTTCCTGTGGGAGTCGCAGAGTACTGGTACTTGCACAAACAAATGAACCTGAAAAACTAGGAAGATAAACAGCTTCATCTGTTAAAAAGCTACATTTAATCCACATTGCATGTATTTACCTTTAGGGCCTGACTATGTTTAAATAAATAAGATACATTATATACACAATAGTTGTACAATTGTTGATGAAAAGGCACAGGGTGCACACAACACTCACTCTGTTGTGTTTCTGGGAACGTGACTCTTTAGCAGGTTTGTCCTGGGTGTGTTCCTGAGGAGTCGTCTGCTGTTTGGGTTTAGGTCCGTCAGGACATGGAAGAGACACCGAACCTGCAGAGTCAGGGTGGGACAGTTGACAACCAAAGCATTACAGCCACATCAGTGCAAAACTAAAATGAAGTGATTCACCTCACTCTGATCACATTCATCGAGCATCACTGCTCTCATGATTCTCTCTTTCTTTGGCTTTTATTGCATTTTTCACTTCATCACTCTTATCAATAACCATCATACAGAACTGGGCAAAAGTCTCAAGTCATTCCTAATTTATTTAGATTTTAGTTATAAGAAGCCAGACCTTTTTGTAATCCTGTAAAATAGTCCTAATTAGAAGTTCTTCAGAATTCCTCAAGGTCTTTCAAAGTTTTTTGACTTGAAGTTTAGCTACTTTTTCTCAGATTTTCAGTCACATAACTATTTTCTGGAGAATCGTTTATTAAACAAGATCATTCTGACCTCTGAAGCGAGCATAAAAGGTCCCTAAACTCAAAGGACGAGTCAGTTGTGTCAAAACAGACAACTTGGCAAAGAAATATATTTAAATGAAGTTGTTAGGCATTTTATTACAACTTACCTCAAAGACATTATACTAATTTACAAAGTCTATACAGCTATACATAATGTACACTAGGAAATAATTAAATTCCGTTGAACTAAATTTCTATTTGATGTTCTGAAACATCTGAGCAGATTTTTTTCTTCTGTAAACTATGGTTTTATTGTTGCTTCATTGTGTTGTAGAAAATGTGGAACCTGCACAAAGTGGCTAACAAACAAGAGGTCATGAGTCACATCACAAGCTTCAGTTTTTCACCTGATGTCCGTCCTGTGGCTGAAGATGAGCTGATGGACGAGGCGGACTTGAATCTGATTGGCTGTTGGCGGAGAGACCTGAAGTCGGAGCGTGCGCCGCTGCTGCTGCTGCTTTGAGAACACAGAGAGTCGTTGCTCTCCGACTTCACCAACCTTGATCAGACGGATGTAAAATCATGTTTCACGTCAAAGATCCATTTGAGTCTTGATCATTCCACAACCTGCTGACCGGGAGCTAAATGAAGCACTGTACCTCTTACGAGGATAACTGCAGCCTACGTCTGTTTCCCAGGACTTGCGTTTGAGCGGAGCGACATCACTGTTCTGAAGAGTGTCTCCATCAGGCACACTTCCTGGTTCGGACGTCACGGCAGGTGAGGGGGCGGGGCTGAGGGCAAAGGACAGGGCACAGGGCTCCTTGGAGCAGGTAGTTTGAGTCTCATAGCGGATCAGACGGGACTGGAGCCCTGCAAAAGCCTGATCCCGGTCAAGGGAAGCCTCGTTATCCAGACAGAACCTATAAGAACACATTTAGTGATTAAAAGAGTCTGAGTGGCAGCTGACAGGATGATGTAAACTTACTCTATGCCGTGGTAACGAGAGGCTAAGGCTTTTCTGAAGGGCATCTGGCTGATTCGCCTTGGTGAGAGGTCTGGTGACAACTGGAACAAGTTATTTCTGCTGAAAACAAGAAAGACAGGCACCAAAACAGGAAAAAAGAAAGTGAGTAGGATGAAAAACTATTCCTCCCTGAACAACATGGGCAAAAACAAACAAAAAAATTGATCAAATAAATTGTATTCACATTTACTGATTGCTGTTTTTTTTTTTTTTTGTTGCCTTAGCTAAACAATTTTATTCTAAACAAACATGCTGTAAGTGTTCATAATCAAATTATAATTATAGGCTAATTAACTATTTGTCATTCAGATAGATGAACCTGTACGATCTGCACACGTTTACATGTCCACAGTGAGCCTGTGCTTAATTAATCTGAAAAATCTGCAGCACTGAAGCTCATTTAAACACCACAGCTGGTGCTCATTCTGGAAAACTTAGAAGAAGAAGAGAAGATGCGATCTGCAATCTGAACCTACTCTCTGTTGATAGTCAGGGATTGTAAATCTCCGGTGGGACGACCATCAGATGTGAAGTGCTTCAGAAGTTCTTTGGCATCCAGTAAAGAAGCAGAGCTCCTCTGGCTGTCTTTGGGGCCCAGCAGAGTTTCACTGGAGCCTGGACCTAGCAACCCATATCTAAAAAAAAACAACAACATACAATTATAAATCAAATACATGTACATAAAAACACAAATCTAAAACTAAACTTACATTGAATATTTTAATAATTAAAAGCCCCCCTTTGAGCAAAACTGGCCCAGTGGAAACAATCCTGGTTACCTTGTCCTCTGTCGTCTTCTCTGCAGCTTTTCTATGTTGTGAAGGACGCTTCTCTCAGGACAGTCAGATGAATGGTGAGAAACTGCCTGAAACCCTGAAATGACAACAAGGTAGCTGCATCAAGGGCGTTTAACTTAGAAAGTTTCTTCAAAATGTTGAGAGGCACACATTTAGACTTGTTTAAATAATATATGCAGTTTAAATATCAACTTATTGCATCCTCCCTGGGGGGGGGGGGGGGGGGGGGGGGGGGGGGGGGGGGGGGGGGGGGGGGGGGGGGGGGGGGGGGGGGGG
>JARVGS010001792.1:32358595-32372324 GCA_031762315.1 Hypsolebias antenori | reverse complement strand
CTAGTAATGGTTAGGTTTAGGACTAAGTTGTGAATTGCAGATAGGTTAGGGTTAGGCATGTACTAGTAATGGTTAGGGTTAGGCATGTACTAGTAATGGTTAGGGTTAGGCATGTACTAGTAACGGTTAGGGTTAGGCATGTACTAGTAATGGTTACGTTTAGGGCAGGGGTCAGTGTTGGGCTATAGAAATTTGAATGGAAGTCAATGCAAAGTCCCAAAAAGTAAATTTACAAGAACGTGCATGACTCTCTCTGGGTGTGTGGTGTGTGTGTGTATGTGTGTGTGTGCGTGTGTGTGTGTGTGTGTGTGTGTGTGTGTGTGTGTGTGTGTGTGTGTGTGTGTAATTTTTACATTTGGACCCAGAGCAAGCCTCCTGTGGTTTTTAATTTCAGTTTTACCACAAGTGAAGAGAGTCTTGATATCAAGGAAAGATTACATGGCCATTCAGCACACTTCAATGCAGACAGTCTCTGCTGTGACTTAAACCCTATATATTGTTTCCCTGCTTTCAATGTCTGCTTTTGTTTCATCTCAGCTGACTGGATTTGACTTTTGGATTACTGATGTATAATTTCTGAGCATGGCCCATATAGAGAGTAGAATTATTGATATTTTATTCTACTGGTGGCTTTGAAGCTGCTTCAAGGCTGCACATTTTCCCAAGTGCCCCTGTACTTATGTGCCAGATAGTGGTGCTCTGCTGTGTATTGTGTGGGTTGACGTGTGTAATCACAACATCACATGCCTGAGGAATCAGAAAGGGAAACTGCACTTCTGCACTGGTGTCACATCAAGATGATTTCCAATAATTCTTTCTAACTATATGGTTAAGTTTTCATATCTAACACAACAAAGGCTTTCAAAAAATTAAAAGGGAACAAAATATACAGGAAGAGAATTCAAGTTTTAGCCAAAATCTACAGTAAATTAAAGACATGCATATTGAACACCACTATTTATGCTGGGGTTTTAAAATAAATATATATATTTTTCATCTTATGATGAGGTAAGAATATTTGTTTTGGTTAAAGATTAAAGATCATATATTTGAGACCTTGTAAAATGTGTTTTTGCTCAGAATGTGTATTGAGGATGACTCTCAGTTACTACCAGATTTTTACTGGTTTGACTGAAATTGAATGAGCTATAGACTATTTTGGCCTGATCAATGCTCAGTCATCCAGGTAAATAAATCCAAAAACATT
This sequence comes from Hypsolebias antenori, assembly GCA_031762315.1. Lineage (NCBI taxonomy): Eukaryota > Metazoa > Chordata > Actinopteri > Cyprinodontiformes > Rivulidae > Hypsolebias > Hypsolebias antenori. The sequence continues at coordinate 32,371,117 of JARVGS010001792.1, read as the reverse complement.
GTCAGGTCCTCTGGATAAGATAATTTCAACCAAGAAGAATCTGTCCAGATGACCTGACAACGTTTTTTGGATATAGTCAGTTTTGTGTTTTGTAAGTTGAGTTGAGTGGTGTGGTCATTTTCAGTTTGTTTGACTTCAACAGGTCATCAGTTCTGGATATTCACCTCGTGATTACTTTATAAAAATGTAAGTGGTTCATGGGATTCATGGCTGACAGACAGAAAGAGGTGACTTAAAAAAATTAATGATCAGAGTACAAGCTGTGTATGACTCTCAGTTACTACCACACCAGATTTTACCTCAATATCAGTAACATTGACAGAGTTTAGTCATTTTTCATGTTTTTAAAAGTAGCTTGCTGTTGCAGCCAACTTGAAAGGGGATTACTCCAAAATGTTACATTCATTAATAACCTCATGAGAGTTTTATTAAAATCCTTCAAGGGGTTTATCAGATATTTTGAAAATATAACACATGCACACACAGTGATAACTATCGCTTCTGCTTTCATTAAGTTTATTGCCCATTTACATAAAGCTTGATAAGATAAATGAACACAAAGTGCATTCAGCATTGTGTCTCAAAGAGCAGCAGCTTTTTATTCTAATTTTACTTTAATTAGGGAGATGTGTTTTGTTTTTAATATTTGATATCTGTGTTGCCACTGTGTTCTTTGTGAGTTCTTTCCTCTTCACGGTGAAAGCTACAATCAGTCATAATTATGAGCAGCAGCCAGTCCTGACAAGGAGACTCTGTTCATGTCGCAGCATCTCTACAACTGAATATTCATGCAGCTTTAGTTCAGTTGACTCCAACATCACAAGAGCAACCACAAAAATCAGTGCTTGCATGTGCAAGAAATACACTGACACCCCCCCCCCCCACACACACACACACATACTCACTCTTCATGAAAAGATAAATATGTGATTTGCCCATTCATTTGTATCAGTCGACTGCGGCGAGCATAAAAACTTAGAAAGAACAACTCAGAACGTGGCATTATCTAAAGAGTTCGACACTTTAATCATTTTTAAAGATTATAATGACGTAAAACCTTGCAGTTTTTTTTTTTAATAATATTTTTGTTTGTGTTACATCCAAGAGCCAAGCTAGTTGTTACTGGCTGTATGTATAAATGACTGGTGCTGCATTTGGCTTCAGATTAAAGCACAAACAGTATTTTACAACCTGCAGACCCCAGTTTGGACTGGAAGTCAATGGTGCATGGGTTAAAACAAAGATGCTGTACTTGTACAAAGCAATACTCATTATCAGTATTAGTACACACAATAATGCAAGGCTGTTATTATTTGCACTGTAGACTGTCATGTGATGATTAAAAAAAGAAAAGTTGATTACATTTTGATTGATAACCTCTGATTACATTAAATGTAATATAAAATATAAATGCATCACCAGTGATGTGCTGGTGGTGCATGCTTAGCTGCATTTTGATTATTGTCTTGATGACATCCTGATTTTATTTTATCTATTTTTTGAGTAGATTGAGACAAAAAGAATAAGGAACAAAAGTTAAGTGTAGGGTTTTATTTCTACTATATTCCAAACTTAGATTTTTAATTCAAAGTAAAGAGAGGACAATCAAAGCATCTTTACCTCACCAGTGTTGCCCATCATCTTTTTGGCTGTAGACGTGCCTAACTAACTTTAGCTCTTATCAATATTGTGCACTTAAACATCCATCATCAAATTTATTTACCAGCTTCTCTTTTTTAATTTTTTTTAATTTTTTATTTTTGCCTACACTGAAACACGAACGTAAAAACATTTCCGTTGAAAAACGACAGATCCTTTAAAAGAACAAAACAAAAAACCAGATGTGACCGAGGTCCCATCTCTGTTTATGCTTTTCATAAAAGCAGTGAATGTTTTTCTCAGTCTTCTTTTGAAAATGCAGATTTGTTTTTCATACATTTAGATCCACCTCTGCACACTTCATCTTGCCTCAGCAGCATTAACAAGATGAATCTCCAAACGATTAAACAAAAACTCTAACGGCGATGTAGGAAGGCGAAGGGTTGGTACCAATCTCAATAAGATTATGACTTTTACAGCACTAAAACAAAATGCTCCTGTATTCAGTACATAATTTATTCTATAATGAAATTGAGGAAAGGATCAGACCAAAGAGAAATATCTGTCCTGGGACACCTTCTTTATTAAGAGCAGAATTCTGCATCAAATTAAATTTTGTTTGTCTCGTTCATTTTCCATATTTAATGTTAGTGTTGTTTATTGTGCTCTAATGGGCGTTACTGCTGTCCAAGATGTAGGAATACATCTGTTCACCAAAGAAGAGTTAATTATAGGACTGGTACCTGCACTTCTTTTCTCATTTCTCTGTTTTCACAGACATGGATTTATTTGCTCAAAAGTTGGTCCTTGGAAGTCTTTTCTTTTGTTGAGGAATGTGGCAACTCCAGCGTTCACAGTGGATGACCGCTCGCCCCTCGCTCTCCATGATCTATACATTTGAAAACGTGACTGGATTATAATACATTTGGAAAACCCTCCTCAGTGTAAAGGCAGTTATCATACTCCTACAATTTTATTACACTATAATAATAAAAATAATACCAAGCAGGATTTTTCTGCTATTTTCCACATTCCAGAGCCCCTTCAACTGTGTGAGGATGCAGCTATGCTAGAAGATCAACATGATGCTACCACCAATGGTATCATGTCTGTGATGATCTGTTTCCATGAGCATGTCATGGTTTTAACCAAGGCAGGAGGCCAGCGTGCCGAGTCCTTCTCTAAATTGTGGAAGCCATGTGGAGGAGCGTGCAGGCTCCACATCATGAATACACTGCCTCTGCTGACACTGTGCTCACTGACATTCCATCCAGGACCAGACATGCTGCCACCACCCTAACAAATGACTACAGCCTCATCATAGCATTTGTTCTCCTGCTTAAAACCATTTGAACCCATCATGCTAAATGAGGAACTCCCTGTGTTTTAATATGCACCTGAAGGCCTCACCAGAACCTTGCAAAGATCATCTACTTTCTGAATGAGTTCCTATTTTTCTTTGTCACGGGGTCTTCATCCAGTGAAGGGGGCCTGAGGGACTTTATACTAGTCAGATATTTCCGTTTCTTTGCTCCATATGCTTCCTTAGTTAGTCCTGATGGCAGCCTTGCTCTTAAAATCCCTGGAGGCTCTGTGATCAGATGTGTTCCTTATTTAGCCTCTGCAGTTAGATCACGTTCTCTTGTAAACACAAGAATATATCAAGCGCTTCAAAAAAAGTACAAAGAGCATCACTTGTGTTCAGCTGTGCCTTTATCTTAAAAAAAAAATCATTAAGTGTTGAATGGTTTAAGAGAAATGTCAGCCTACACGTGTGTTAAAACATGAAACTAAATCTAGTCAGGCTCTTTCTTTATGAAGCTGTCTTTCTGAGAGGCCTCTATAATCCTAAATCTGATGACCAATCCCCAGTGTGGCGCAAAGCCAGCTTCTTGTGTGCGCCCCCCCAGGGACAACACTTCACTAACACCGACTCTGACCACACTCCCGTTTGTCCAGCAGCCATCGACGTGGCCTGTCTGAAAATATCGAGGTCAGGTTAAGCCACTCGACAGTGATTTCTAGAGCGCAGCACACGTCAGGACTGCCAGGGAGCTGAGATGTGGTTCACTCAGCAGCTGGGGAAGGCGAAGGAAGCGCATGGTGTCAGCTAAATACTCCACTCCATAACTGCAGTTTGGGGCCCAAATGACTTCCACTGATGGAGTCACTTTTTCTCATGTGTCTTTCAACTGAACCTGCAGGACATTCTGGGCAGTAGTTGTGTAAAAGTGGTTAATCTGGACCTCAAGTGCATGAAGTGAAAAAGTGCTGTCACACTGAACCTTCCTCTCTTTTCCACATACGGACAAACTGTGCCATCCCTCTGAGCGTTAAAGCTCCTCATCAATAACAGATTTCAATAATGCAAAATTAGCTTTTTCCAGTTTTATGGCACCGACAGGTGTTGTTTCCCAACACAAAGAGGAGTGTCTTCTTAAACTCTGCTCGATTAGTGAGAAAACAAAATGATTCAACACATAAAATTCTTAAATGTTCATCCGCGCCGTAGGGGAACATAGAAAACACGCTGCATATCCTCCCTCCTCCTCTCTCTATACGCCTTGAGGGACATCATCTCACAGGTTATTATCACTTTGTGAAAGGTTACAAATCAGTTCTTGTCGTGACAGAAAACTCATCTTTTTGAGGCAAAGCTCTGTTACAAAATGAGACTCCAATCTCTCTTACCTCCCCTTCTTGAAAACGTGAACACAATAATCTGACGTATCAGGATAATCAGAGTTTTTTTCTTTCTGTCTGCTCCAGTGTGTGTATTTGTGATGTAACTACAGTCAGGGTACAATGTCACCAGGACACTGGTGAAGCAGATCTGTCGAGCTACCAGAGTCAGTTGTCAGGAGTGTGCTGACGTACAGGGAAGGACCAGGGACAGTTTATTTAAAATCCTGGACATCTTTCATTTAGAGGAGACAGTATGAAATATTGTCTTGTTTGTTCTGCTTTAGTTCTTGTTATTTCTGGCTAAATTCCTACAACTCTGAACTGTGTCTCCTTGTTTGAAATGATCCACCTTAGTTTAAACTGAACACCGTGTTTCCAACAATAATCAGTTTTAATTTAAGCCTTAATTTACCTGACATCTTCCCCTAAATCATCCATCTGCTGAATTATAATTTATTGCAAAGAATGATAGTTTCACATAGACTCCGCTGTTTCTGTACCTCAGCTGTCATCCTCTGTTTCCGGCACATGGAAGCTGGTTTCTTTTAAAATTGCTCACTATCTTTCAGAGATGAAATCTTGCTGCACAAGGATTTTCTTCTTAATACAGTTCAAGGATTTTCTTGCCTTAAAAGTTAAGGCAAGTTCTTTTTTTTTTAACTTTCCGTTCGTACTGCTGCCTTTCACATTTGCACTGATTCTTCTTCTTCTATGGTCTTCATCTTGCATTTTCATCTTAATAAGAAACTCAGAATGCAGAATTCAGAATTTCTCATGAAGTTCATGAAGTAATCATTGGATGTACATCTACAATGGATTAGCTGTGGGAGTCAATCTAGTTCAAGATTTACTCCCCAGCTAACTGAAGTAGTCAACACAAAAATGACTTTAATTCAGCAAATTTTACAGACATTAAGGTAAAATTGGACATCGTAGTTGATGGGAATAATTCACAACACATACTCTAAATTTTTTTTTTAATTCCATTTTTGATGGCCTCCCTTCTCACCTTAACAGCCATCCTCTTCACACCATTATTATGATTTTATTAAAATTAGGATAGAAAGAAAGGAAAGACAGAAAGAAAGACCACAAAACATAAAAAATATATATATACACGAAGAGAGCACAAGGCAAACCACCTGACCACTGTCTGTAAACCTGCAAAGAACATGAAAAAACACAGCAACAAAATACATTATGCCCCAAGAACTTAGAACATTCATGGCTTCGCGGCAACTTACTATAAATATGTATACTGTATATCCATATTTACCCATATACCTGCACAAACATGTAGACACAACTAAATATCTACATACATTACCTACATTTACATCCCTGCATCAATTTGTGTGTGGTTGTGAACATGCATAATCATACTCTAAATGTGACACTTGACATTGTGTGACATTGCACATATTGTTTTCTTCGAGGTTTGACTAAAACATCTGTTGAGCTGCCATGAAGAAGACAAAGAAGAGATATTCAACCTTTATTTAGGCAGGTATATCTGGAGGAGGACTCTAGACGAAATATATAGGTGGCAGACTTGGTTCATTATTTGGCTAGAAACTGGTCAGTTTTGTCTCCGTCACCCTTAATTGAGGCATAATAAGCAGTTATTAATGATTTATAAAGTGTTTATAGAGGAATTAAAAATGTATCTATAAACTATTTATAGTCATCTATAAGGTTAAGTTATTAGTGACATTTGAGACTAGCGCAGTTTTAGTTGTGCATTCAAGTCAAACTTAAGAAAAAGCATTGCAGATATATACCAGTACATGCTGTACAGAATGAATGTTAAACAGTACTGAATACTGGGCTAACCTGTGTGATAGCACGTCGGTAGAAACTTTGTTCAAGTCTTTTTTTTTTAGTTTTGAGTTTCTATTTTTCCTGAGGGTCAAAATGAGAGCAGGGAATATCCAGGTTGTGATCTGTCTATTGAAATGACTGGATTTCTTATATGTCTGTCAAAAGAATGTATTATAGTATCGTTTCCATCCATTCATAAACTTTCTCTTGTCTCTCTCTGAAGTCTGATGATATGTGCATCCCCAGGAATCTGAAGCTGCCCTCCTCCTCCTGAATGGAAAGGGCCGAGTGAATGGTCTGTTTTGAATTTCTGAAATCAACAGTTATTTCCTTGGTTATGGACATGTTGAGAGACAGGTTGTTCATGGGGCACCATGTGGAGTCGGATGACTGGCTGTGGTGGCCCCTGAAATGGATACAGCCAAAAGAAGAAGAGTACTAAAACATCTGCTACTGTTATTTCTCAACACAAGATGATTGAAGTCTAAAACTGTGGCATGAAAGGCAAAATTAATTACTTAAAAATATATAATACCAGGCCCTTGAACTTGGGTTAGCATTGTGCTTGCTGTTTCATGTTTCACAGATAAACTAACTAACTAACTAAATAAATAATAGTTTTTAAGTGTTTGGTGTATTGTATGTATGTATGTATCAGGTTTTGCTAAAGGTTTCTTCCTCATGAGGGAGTTTTTCCTTCCCACTGTCACCTTAGTGCTTGCTCAAGATGAGTTCTGTGATGGAGTTAAATTCAAAGCAGTCTGCTCCTAAGATAAATAGTGTTAAATTACTTTATATATATAAATTTCTCTGTTCAGTGCTCTGAGGTGACTTCTGTTGTGACTTGGCACTACAGTATATAAATAAACTGAATTGAATTGTATCTTTACTGCAGCTTTTTATGTATTTATTTTTTGCACAGCTTTGTAAGTGGATCCAGGATTCCCCTGAGCATCTGATAAATGTTAACACAAAGACTGACGGCATTTTCAGTCTGTGACAGATAGAAGCCACAGCTTCTGGACGTAAATTTACAGTGAATTTTTACTTATGATGGAGTAGCTGAAGCAACACACGTCTTGGGCCCTGAACCTCCATCATTCTACAGCTGACGAGGCACAACGAGAGGGACGCAGCTCCCATTAGGTCACATCTTCTTAAAGCTTCCACATAAAATGCATTTTTCATTTTCACCAGGTTCTTTTTTGGCATTCATTCAACCTTTATTTAGACAGGTTAATCCCACTGAGCCTCAAGGACTCATTTATAAGAGAGACCTGTTACATTACAGGTGTTCAATGACAAGTAATGGATTGTGATGTTGTGGACTAGATGTGAACAAGTTTGTTTGTTTCACAAACAAGGACTTTCACTCACTTGATCTTGTACCATTATAAGCATTTATTGCACATGAATATATTGCACAATAACAAAAATTACTAACCACCTGATGGCATTTTAATGAAGCTCAAAAAGTAATCAGTGGGTGTACAGCTTCAACTCATTAGAGTCAATGCAAATCAAGATGGCTGCCACAGCCAGCTGACCTTAGCCAACACAAAAATAGCTGTAGTCTATTCAAATCTACAGGTAAAAGCTTGATGTGCGCTTAGCTGAGAGAAAATACAGACCCTGAACTCCAAGGTCTAACAATGTTCTTCTTCCTTTATTTGACTCTTAAGTTCATTGTATTTGTTACAATGATAATAATGATATTCTAAATATCGTATGAAATTGTGCATCATTATATTTGCAAGGTCTGACCACAACACCCATAACTGTAACGTTTGCTGAAGTTTGTTGGAGAAGTCAAAGTTGCAGAGAGCTGGTGACTGACAGGCAGGCTGGTTGAATCCCTAAAAAATGTGCTCTATTAAATGAAAGTAAAACCAAGAAGTACATGAGACAAAAAAGCTGGACTGAAATGAAGAGTTACACGTGAGGCGCTGACACTAAACATGTATAAAAAACAACAACTGGAATGTAAGTGCAGGGTGGGGTGATTAGTAAACAGGAGCAGGTGAGTTAACAGGTGAGCAAGATGACATGACAGAGCTGCTCAGGGGAACTATGGTTACGGAAAAACCAAGCCCCAAACTGCCAGACTGGACAGGTTACAGATGTCTAAGGAAACAAAACACCGAAGACCAAACAATACTGAAAACATGGATCTATGAACTGAAAAGCAGAGATTTTAGACGTTAAAGACAGGAAAACAATTAAAACACTCAGAAAACATGTTAATAACTTTGATCTGTCTGGTGATTAAAAAAAAAAAGTATTAGTTTAAATCTCTGACAGAAACATTGATGGGTAATTTGCATTCCTCCACATAATTCCTGCCGTTTAGTTTTATTTTTCCTAATTAAAACAAAAATAAATCGAAGAGCTTCACTGTTTTCAGACTTGTTTCTTGCCTTTTTTAATGTCCAAAACTAGACATGTCTAAAATGTATTATCTTTTTAACATAGCTTTTCCATCACTTGATTGTGATTTATCTAAAATGATTCCTGAACTACCACATACTGTAACAAATTTAAATAAAATAATAAACAGGAACCCCAACTCAATGTTCCTCAGTGCTGCGACTGAAAAAGAGTTGACATTGTAAATAAATGTAATAATAAACAGTCTACTGACTTACATGGGATTGATATGAAACTGGTACAACATGTCAATGAGGGGATTTCTAAACCATTTACACATATTAGTAACTTGTCATTTCAAACTGGTTTATTCCCAAGTAAAATGAAAATAGCTAAAATATTACCGTTATACAAAAATGGGAACAAACATCTCTTCACCAACTACTGACCTGTCTCTCTGCTGCCACAGTTCTCTAAAATATTAGAAAAATTATTTAATAACAGACTGGAAACATTCTTAGATAAACATAAATTAATCGGTGAAAGTCAAACGGCTTCAGATCAGGAAGATCAACAATGAAAGTCATTTTAGAAACTGTAGAGGAGATAACTACTGCGATGGATAATAAGAAAATTCTTGTTGGAGTGTTTTGGACATCAAGAAGGCATTTGATATAGTCAATCATGATTTTTTACAAATAAAAACTTGAACGCTATGGGATAAGGGGAGTAGCACTAGACTGTGTTCAAAACTATTTGAAAGGCAAACAGTAATATGTGAAGTTGTGGAGATGTTTGTTTTGGATGTTTGGACATTGTTTGTGGGGTTCCTCAGGGGTCAGTCCTGGGTCCCAAACTGTGTATAATTTAGTGAAATGATCTATGTATTGTACCTGAGATAATGAAAAACATACCATTTGCTGATGATACAAACTTTTTTTTGTGTTGGAGATGACTTGGAGCAACTGTTAAAGGATGTAACTAATGAACTGAATAGACTTAAAATGTGGTTTGATAAACCTAAACAAAACAAAAATAATGTTATTTGGGAACTTCAATCACATACAGAAATTCAAATACAAATAGACGGAGTGAATATTGAAAGAGTTCATGAAAACAAATTTCTAGGTGTCATTATTGATGATGCACTCAACTGGAAACAACACATCAAATATGTTCAAAGTGAAGTCTCAAGAAATATCGCCCTCTTAAACAAAGTCAAGTCGGTCATAGAACAAAAAGCTTTAGATGTACTCTACTGTTCACTAATCTTATCTTATTTAAGTTACTGTGCAGAAATCTGGGGCAATAATTACAAAACAACATTACAGGCATTAACAGCACTACAAAAAAGAGCACTAAGAATAATCCATAAGAGGTGGAATGTTTAGAAAGCACTAATACACTATTTGTAAAATCTAAATTATTAAAGTTCATTGAAATAGTGAAACTACAGCCAGCTCTCATTCTTTACAAAGCCAAAAATGAACAATTACAGGAAAACATTCAAAACTTGTTTAAGATTAAGGAGCAAATTTATATGTTAAAGGGGGAATCACAGTTTAAAATATGTAAATTCAGAATTACTAGAAAAAACTTTTGTTTATCAGTAAGTGGAGTTAAAATGTGGAATAATTTGAATATTGAACTTAAACAATGTCCAAACATAAACCTGTTCAAATTATCATACAAACATATGATTATTGCTGTATACTGTATAATATATCATATTATTATGCAACTATTGTTGGTGTTTTTGTTATTGAAGCTATTTTTTGTGTGAAGTTAAAGAAATAATAATTGTTTATCTACTGTAGTTAACTAACACTAAATTGATGGGTTAAATAAGGGTTTAGTTGTTATATGTATAGATTATACATGTAATAAATGTAAGATTGCGTAAGTGGTTAAGGAGTGGAAATTTTGACAAGTTTATACTTCTACCTACTCAATTGAATATGTAAAACAAAAAGTTTTGGCATTACGATTCATGCTGTATTTTTTTTTACACATTCAAAAAATAATTAACTAAACTAATTAGTGTGCACATACAAAATAAAAATGATCTAAACATATATTAAAAATGACAAATTACAGATGTTTACTCAAGTCTTGCAGAAGTGAATTTTAATTCAGTGTTGCTTCAGTTCCATTCCTGATTGAGGAGAAGTGCAGCTCTAAGGAATTAAAAGTTGATCAAAACCCACAGTCACCAGTGACCATTCATAAAAGCTTGTAACATTTTATAACTTTTCATTTCAGTTCAATTCCCCATCAATACAGCTGCCCATTATTTAATTTGCTTTATTGTAATTGTTAAAAAAAAAAAAAAAACCTGTTAGGGAAGGCCTGAGTGACTGATCCATAGGGGTTTGACTCGACTATCACTGAATCTTAATGAGACTCTGTACTTCCTGATTAGCTCTGCCCACCTGCTCCTGTATTTATTGATAAACAGCAGCTGTGGGATCCTGACACACATGCACGCACACACGCACACACGCACGCACGCACGCACGCACGCACGCACGCACGCACACACACACTCAGGACATCTGAGATCCAACAGGTTCAAATGCACATCTGATGTTTGCTGATATGACCTAACTTCGTGGAATCCTTTCAAGTTTTGTCTCAGAATGTTCCCACGCTACATTTGCTTTGGTTTTAATGGAAGGTTAACGTGCGCTTACAGGCAGCAAATCATTCATCCATAATTAATGTCTAAAAACTGCTTGTTGTGTCAGTCATCTGGAGAGTTTTAGAGCAGAGCACATCAATTAGCAAATTTATGAAGGAGCATTTTCTAGTGTTGTGTGTCAAGTACGTAACAGGTGGTCATTAGACGTTAAGTTGAATATAAAGTCAGATTTTTAAAAAACATATATATTAAAGGCTTAGTTTTCCTTGAAGAAATAAATATTGCTTGCTAGCTACCTTTCTTAGCAAAGTTTTATACCAAGAACAATTTATTTTGAGTTAAAGCTCTATTATTACAAGTCAAACCTTGAAAATACCATTTGTACAACTTATTGCAATATCACAAGATCTTGCAATATGAGTTAGCTCTTGGAGCCAGTGTGAAAGATGCCTCTGTCATGGTTTGTGAAGGATATAGACTGATAAATGCTGACTGGCAGAAGAAGCTTGAGTAAATTTTAAAGTACTTATCAAACAAAACAAAAAATGGCTGGGATGGCAGCAACAACATACAGAAAACTAAGGCATAATCATTAGGAGACATAAAGGAGAACCAGACATGACATGAAGCACAACAATGGTGGACTGAGATGGAGAGGCTTCAGCTGTGACGAGACAGGGAACAGGTGGAACTGGGCGTGGCACACTGAAGAGAAATAAACACAGAAAACACATATCCTCTCAATTTAAATTTTTTAGCACACACTGGTAATCAAGTTCATGTCAATTTTATTGTTGTTTCCACCACATGTGGTGCATGAGGTGGAATTAAATTATGTACACAGGGTCCCAGTTACATCCCAAAATAGCAAAATATAAAGTATAAGAAGAAAGAGTAAATAAAATTCTAAGATATACATTAATATATACACCAAACAAACACCAAACAGTATGCTAAAAGATCTGTGATATATGCTAAACACTAATAATGTAAAGCAATACAACATAGCAGGACATGGGCACCGGCGGCGACCCCCGTGACCCAAAATGGAAGAAGCGGGTAAAAGATAATGGATGGATGGAATATGGCATAACAACAGCAGCCTGAACTTGAGTCTTTGGTGAGCAGATAGGTATGAATGAATACAGCAGCATGGATAAGTCACACATCACCAATTAAAGTGGCATTACAGTGATTTTTTTTCTCTTCTGTTTAGATATTCATGAGTCTAAGAGTTTCAGGGTAGAAGCTATTCCTCAGTCTAGTGCAGGGGTCTGCAACCTTTACGATCAAAGGAGCCATTTCTGCCCCTTCGTTTACTAAATAAAACATGTCCAGAGCCGCAAAACAGGCTACAATAGTCATTTTCAACTGGTGGCCCATGGGTCCCGTTAAGTTTGTTGGGGCTT
>JARVGS010001792.1:32321137-32335581 GCA_031762315.1 Hypsolebias antenori | reverse complement strand
CCTGGACAGGTCTCCAGTCCATCACAGGGACACACAGAGACAAACGAGACAACCATTCACTCTCTCACTCACTTCTAGGGACAATTTAGATTAGAGTTTCCAGTCAACCTGACATGCATGTCTTTGGTCTGTGGGAGGAAACCGGAGTACCCGGAGGAAACCCGTGCATGCACGGAGATAACATGCAAACACCACAGAATGACCCCCGGCCGGGATTCAATCCAGCGACTTTCTTTCTGAGAGGCAGCAGCTTAACTGCCTGTGCCACCATACCACTTAGAATATTTTATATTTCACCTGATAAATCTGTACACGTTTTGCATAAAGCAGCTGTTTCAAGCTGTTCCATCAGAAGGACACTAAATACTTTACCCAGATTCAGTGCACACCAGTGCACTATCTAGAAATGTTTTTTGTTTCTGTAATGAAACTACCTTATGTTTGTTGGTATCCACTGTATAGTTTAGGAAGTCATATGTCACTCTTAACTGCTGGATCCAAATGTGATTTTTCATGTATTTTCCAGGTGATCCACAAATTTTAATGGAGTGCAAACTCTGATTTTCAACTGGGGCATCAAATTGTAAATAATGTGGACCTGCTGTCAGCAAGTTGTTGTGCCAGCCGATGTTGTGTCATCAGGTCATTGATTCAATGAGATGACACTTTTTATTGTGTAAAAGGATATACTGGTGTTATAGGTGGTGTTTCCAAGCCCTAGTGTACCATGTACTGTGTGTCTGCATTTTTTTTGGTCATATAGTCTGAACCACTATCCATTCAAATCTAATAGGTTTTTCCTGTAACTGTGTGGGTACTGCCAAATAAATTAGTTGTTCTTGAGTTCTGTCAAAAAGAGCTGTTTTTCTTATGGATGCATATAGGTGACCATCTTTAATGCTAAAACTAGTTATACTATACCATATACATTAGAGATTAACATAATTATTGAGCTTGAGCAGCCAACTCATGTGAAAATGAATCTCAGCTGATGAGCACCAACCAGAATCTTTGAGAGATCTTTGACGTCACTGGTTTTTCATTCAAAGCAGAAACAGTCTTCCCACTAGTAGTTAGAATATCAGTAGTAGTTGGAATTACAGTATTTCTTTTTTTTCTTTTTTCTTCAAACAATAGTGGGACTTGTTTTGCACGTGTGGTCACTTCAGACTTAAAAACTCTTTAATCATGGACACATCCTGAACCTTGAGCCATCAGTGATAGTGAGACCACTAACAGGCAACTCACTCAAACTGTTCATAACAGCAGTCGACTGTTCACACATGCTCCAGGTTTTAAAGTCTAGGGTTACATTTATTATGAACTGCATCTCTATATGAAGCTCACTTTATTTTGGCCGACACGTAATAATCCTTTTTGTTATCTGTGCATATATAATGGTACTATATAAACACAGTCTTAAATTTGGAAACTTGGAACCAGTAAACATTTGATAATATGCTTAAAATACATCCAAAATAAAAACACTTTAAATCATCCAATAAATAAAATAGACCTAATTTTGTGGTGTTCATCAGTGTGGTGCTGAATAATAGGTTGTCATTTTTTAATGTGACTCTGTAATGTCTTAAACAGGCATCACATTATGCATCCCACCATCTCATCCCAGAGGTGAACAAACTGTAAGTTGATGTCCTCCATCACTGAGAGATTTGAATAGTGAATGTCTGTAGTTTTTGAGATGAGTTTTCTGAACTGGAAATGAACAGATAATGCAAGAAAAACTTAATAAGTGGGTAGGAGTTACACTGTGTAGAAGAACAGAAGTAGTTTTTATGTACGCTTTTTATATTTGCTTGTCCGAGGCAGCATGGAGTGACAGATCCTGATGGGTGGAGGGAGCAATTATATTCATGATGACCAGGCGCAAAGATGGAGCCAGGCGTTGGCCATAGATTGATTTTTGACCACCCTAATAATCTGAGGAAACACCTTTTAAGTGATATAAAATTTAAAAGCATAGTTTCCTCAAATGATAGCAGTGGTTGGTTTACAATATATATGGTGGCAGCCATCTTGGATTTTGACATAGCAACCGATGGCAACCTTTCTTATGCCTAGATGAAGGCACACACTAAAATGAAAGTTGGTACCTCACTTATTTATCAAGTTATGCTCACAACATACACAGACTGATGGACGATGGGTATTTACAATTCTCACTCTTCGCTCCATGATAGGGGACATGACTTCAGTGCACTCATAAATGAAAAAAAAAAAGATTTGTAAAGAGGAAAAAACACCCCATCTTCAAGAATAACTGATGTAGCAGTTGTTTTTATTCCAAATCAGCAAAGTCATTTAAGTTCCATCAGTAAAGCCATCCTAATGTAGCTGCTCTTGTTGCCTTGCTGTGCTGTAGGCAGGCTGTTGTCCAGTGCAGGAAGCAGAAAGGAAACCATTTCTCATGTGGAGTTTCTTGTTGCACAGGTTTCTGTCCCTGTCTGTTTCAAACTTGCTTTCTCTTCACCTTTGTTCCAGCCTTTTCAAACGCTTGCACGTTAGAGCAAAGTGTATCTGCCGAGTAAAGGCAGCGGGGGGTGGGGGGGCTCTGAGCTACAGTCATTTTAAGGGAGTTGACTTGAGGAGCAGATTGCTTTTAATTGTTCATGTTCTCAATAAAAAGCCACTCCAGGCAGCTAGTTATCCACTTCTCTTTTTGTTTATAGAGCGATGGAAAACCATCGTCAGTAAATACATACCGGTAATCATCTCATCAAGTTCTAATAGTATTGCTGGTTGCTGAAGGCAAACGGGCAATAACGTTTATGCGCTTTTATCTGCTGTGCTAGTAAAAATGAACCATGCACCATTAGATTTTAAGGAAACTTTTAAAGTAATTATTTGATGCCCAACAACTCATTAGCTTTTGGCATCCATCCAGTTCAAGATGGCTGCCTCTGCTGGACAAACTTGGCAAACCTTTTTACACTGCCTATAAAAATATTTACCCCTCTGCTCGTTTTATGTCTGTTCCCAACTTGCTGACTGTTTGTCATGTTGTCAGTCACAGTGTACGGAGGAACCTTTTCAATTCTCAAATTACTAGTTAAAGCTAAATGCATTGAAATTGCCTTTTTTTTTTTTAAATACACTCCTGTTGTACCTGAGAGACACCACCAGCCAAAGACAAAAACCTTGTTTGTGCATGAAAGATTTGGCCAATAAATATGATTCTGATTCTGACAGAGCAGAATTCAAAGAACTATACGAATCAACAAAAATTAACATGTAATATAAATAAATACATTGCCTGTAAAAATATTCACTCCCTTGAAGTTTTTATGCATTTATTGCTGTGATAAATCTGACAAGGTCAATAAAAATGGACCTTCTCTTTGAAAAATAAAATCAATGTAAAATGGAATAAAAATTTCTACAGGGCTGCCTCTCATTGTATCCAAATATTGTTCAGCTCTGTCTGTTTCTCTGATCTCACCTGCTGAAGCTTGTAACTCCATCTGCATGATCACATGTGTCTTGGTGGTCTCTCACTCTTCTCCTTCATACGCTCAGCTTGTGAGGACGGCCTGCTCTTGGTAGGTTTACACACGTTCCATAGTGCCTCCATTTCTTGATGATGGATTTAACAGAACTCCTGGGGATGTTTAGGGCCTTGGAAATCCTTTTATATCCATCCCATGTGCATTTCAGTAATCCTTTCTCTGAGTTATAGTACTGCAGTCATCTTAGAGGGGGTGAATAGTTGTGGATAGTTATTTTACAGTACATATGTCTATTTAATTGGTGTCACTTTGTTGAAATTAGTTTTACTTGTTTTTTTTTTTTTGTTTTTTTGAGAATAAGCTGGTTTATATTGACTATGACTGATTTTTGACAGCAATGAAAACATGAATCATCCAAGAAGGTGAATAATTTTTTATAGACAGTCAGTTTTACAGATATTGAGCTAAATCTTGGTATGGTAGTAGCTGAGAGTGATCCCTTAATTTGTACTGCAAGATTTAACTGACTGTACAAGACTTGTTTGTAAAGCATTTAATCTATTATAATCAACTATGTCTGTTAACAAAATATCTCAAGGCCAGATTTTTGATGATACTTTGAGAAAGTCATCAATTAGTTAACACCTACAAGTACAGAAGTTTAATAAAGGTGGCTTTCACAACCAACTGATCCCAGAAAATATAAAAATGGTTATGGCACAACCATTTAAAAATGTTTAGCTAAATTTTGGTGTGTTAGTAGCTGTGACTAACTCACAACAATCTGTCCATTGAGATTCATTATGCAGAGTCCAGACAGTCCTTTAAATCCTACTTAAAAACTCACTTTATGCTCTGGCTTTTGACTCAAGTTTGGTTTGAGTTCCATCTGAACCTTTAGGTTATTTTCTTGTTTTAGTTTGTTCTTAGTCTATTTTATTATAGTTGTGTTTTTAATGTTTTTTTTTTTTTTTTTTTTTTTCATTTTTTAATAACAGAAAAAATAGACAAAACAAGCTAAAAAACAAAAGCCCCTCCCACCCCGTCCCTCCCCCACTGGATCAGCTGCACACACATAAATAAAAATAAATCCAAGAGATACTGACAATTTCTCCACATATGACACAAAGGGCAGCCACGTGTCCCAGAATCTTTTTACAGAACCCTTCAAGGTATGTTTTATTTTTTCCAAATGGTTATGGTACATCATCTCTCTTATCCAATGTACATATGTTGGGGGTGTGGGTCCTTCCCATTGCACAAGATCAGCCTCCTGGCCAAGAGAGCCAAAGGCATCACTCTCACATTTGCTGAAGGATGTACCCACAGGGACTACCCCAAACAATGAGATGAGTGGTGATGGGTGTACAGTTTTGCCACATATTCCAGAGAAGGTTTCAGATATAGATTGCCAAAAAGTCTGCAGTTTGGGACAGGTCCAGAATGTATGCAGGAGTGTAACTGGAGTTTGTTTATAATGATTACATGCGGGGTCCAGGTCAGCTTTGATCCTGGACAGCTTGTCTTTGGACCAGTGCAGCCTGTGCACTACCTTGAATTGAGTTACAG
Source organism: Hypsolebias antenori (assembly GCA_031762315.1). Lineage (NCBI taxonomy): Eukaryota > Metazoa > Chordata > Actinopteri > Cyprinodontiformes > Rivulidae > Hypsolebias > Hypsolebias antenori. Next base: position 32,330,545 of record JARVGS010001792.1, on the reverse strand, counting down.
AATGTCTCAGGCAAATTCAAGATGAGTAAATGTTCTTAATGATCATTCTCCAGTTTGGGTCTGATATGAGTTCCTCCAAGCCTGCTTCCCATTTCAGTTTAAGGGAGTCCAAACTGGGCTCATGGTATGAATTGAGCAGTGTATAAATTTTGCTAAGGGCCCCCTTGGTATCAGACCTGCACTCCAAAATCTTAACTACAAGATGTTTAGAGGGGTACAAAGGAAAACGATCAGAATTACATCTCACAAAATGTTTTAACTGTAAATATCTAAAAATGTGTGTCTTGCAAATATTAAACTTCTGTACCAGCTGTTCAAAAGAGGCAAATCTACCATCAATATAGAGAGCACACAGTGAATGCACCCCTCACAAGACCCAGGTGTATCAGCTACTGAGAGAGTCAATCTGTGCTCTGAGAGACGCAGTGGTGTTGGTCAGCTCAGTCCGAATTGACAATAATTTGCGCTTTATAAAGTCAAAAATCTTCAGTCAGAGCTGCCATCAGTTCTTTTTTAATCATAGCTACAACATCGGTTCTTAATATGTCGCAGTGGAGACAATGGAAAAACTTTAGTTTTTTTGTGCTTAGAGGCCATATTACCAGCTTGTTGGTTCAGTGCTGCAGCAATGCCAGTTTTGGAAACAGAATCCAGCTCAAAGGTACCAAGAGTGCAGTTATACAAATTAGTTTTCCATCAGGCCTGACAGGAGCTCTCTGAGACACAGCCTATATCATCCCCATCTTGAGTCTCCTCATGCGTTTTTAATGGTTGATCTTTTATTCATTTTGGGGAGTGGTGGTGCAGAGGGGCAGCATGGTGGTGCAACTGGTAGAGCTGCTGCCTCTCAGCGAGCAGGTCCCTGGTTCAAATCCTGGTCCAGCTGCCTTTCTGGGTGGAGTTTACATGTTCTCTCCGTGCATGCGTGGGTTTTGTCCAGGTACTCTGGTTTCCTCCCACAGTCCAAAAACATGCATGTTAGACTGATTGGTGACTCTAAATTGTCTCTATGGTGAGCGAGAGTGAATGGTTGTTTGTCTTGTTTGTCTCTATGTGTCCCTGTGATGGACTGGAGACCAGTCCAGGGTGTCCCCCACCCCTCGCACAGTGATTGCTGGACATGGGCGCCGGCGACCCCCTGACCCAAAATGGAAGAAGCGGGTAAAAGATAATGGATGGATAAAATTATTATTTTTTTCCAGGTTATTTCCTGTTTGTGAAGCACTTTGTTCAACATTGTAGTTTTTAAACGTGCTTTATAAATAAAACTGGCATTGACACAACAAACACTCCAAGCACTACATATTGCACATCTATGTCTAAAACTTGGGCATTACCTGTTGGCATCAACTTTTTGTCTGTTAGCAAAATATCTCATGAACCACCAACAGATTTTTTTAATGAAAAACTCAGAACCATGCAGGAAGAAAGCCACCTGCATCATGAAGGACCCCACTCACCCAGCACACACTTTTTGCCCCATTCCCTTCCGGCAGGAGGTTGTGGAGCATTAAGTGAAGAACCACTAGACTGAGGAACAGCTCCTACCCTGAAGCTGTTAGACTCATGAATATCTAACCAGGAACTTCACTGTACAGTAATGCCACTTTAATTGGTGACATGTGACAACATGGCTGCTGATTGTCTCATGCTGCTGTAGTCATTTGTTCCCATCTGCTCACACACACTCATGTTGGGGCTGCTGTTGTTACACCGTATTGTTTTACATTATTAGTGTGTAGCGTACATCTTAGATCTTTTAGTGTAACGTTTGGCATTTGTTTAGTGTATATCTTAGATACTCATATACTGTTTCTTTTTTTAAACTTTATATTTTTGCTATTTTTGGGTGTAACCGGGACCCTGAGTACATAATTTTGTTCCACCTCATGTACCACATGTGATGTGAATGACAATAAAATTGACTTGAACTTCAGAAATAATAACCAGATGTACATCCTCAAGACAACCTTTGAGTGCCATCTTATCTTACAGGATCTCACAACATGGCATGAGAGTCCACATAACATTGTTTACACTCATTGAACAAAATGGCTAAAAGTGAGTCTCTTCTCCTGATAAGATCATAAGTTTCTTACGGTTGCTCCCTTCATCAGGGGTTGCCACAATGAGTGAACGCACGTGAATGATTTGACAACTGTTTCTTCTTGATGTAGCCTGGGCTCAAACCCACGATTACAAGACCACCTGACCACCAAGCTGACACAGCCCTTCTCATGATTCAAGGAATGGAAGATTTTTGATTCACATCAGAGCACTGCAGTGACCTTTGGACAACTGGTAGAAGCTGTTTTGGAAGCCGGCTTTGTTTTCTTCAGAAAGCAGTGATTCCAGTTAAAGGCAGTGAAACATGAGCATCAGATCTCATCCCACTAACAACAGAAAGACGAACCCCTCCCAGCAGCCCAGCATGTTTTGTGCTCTGTAAAATGATGGGATAATCTAATCGTTTTCCCAGCTCCGGCTTTATGCACCTATTTCTTTTCACTCTGAACAATGGGATTCATAAAATATTAATCATCCCAGTGCTGCAGGTGGAAGCTGGATCTGATTTCTAAGATACATTCATCTCCAAATAATGTTCCTCTTTGGGGATTTGGAGCCAGAAAGTTTGTATGTGCTTGAAAAGTTTGGGATTACTTGTTCACTGTAGACATGTTGTCACATTTCTTTTCCTCTGTGGTGTGATCAAACTGAATGGAGTTACTTGGATTTGTATTAGAATTTTCTCAAATAACTGTTAGAAATTTAGCAGGACCATGGTAGCTCTTTTCTCCAGTGCACGACAAAACGAACAATAGTTTGCCTGTATGAGTTGATTTAATACAGCTTGTTCTATTGATACATCACGCAGATTGTCACCCATATTCAGTAGTTTTCAGTTGTACAGTAGTGTTTTTCTGTGTGTGCGCTTCAAAAACATCCTGCAATAAAACAGTCAGCGAGTGCTGATTGTAAATTATAAATCCAATAGCAGCCAGTCCAAACTGTCAACCTCTGACATGCTGCTGTTTTTTCTTGAACCACAGCCAGTTCAGGTGCCAGTGTTATTAATTTAACACGTCAGACCGAAGGAACTGAGTGGAGGAACTTTATTTGTCAAGTACAGCAAAGTGTAAGCAGAGTTACACCAGCATTTCTGAATTTTGCAACACCGGGTAACCCCCCCCCCCCCCCACACACACACACACACAAAAACAAACAAAAAAAAAACAATAGAAATTGCATTTCTTGTGAAGATGCAGTGTGAACATTTACTGCTGAATGTTTTTTACTGAAAGCTGCTGAAGTTGAAACAAGGCTGTAAAAGTTTAATGTCTAAACTTTTAATGTGAGTTGAGTTTGAACAGCTGACATTTGCTGAAAACAGGAACGTAAAAGTGGAAAACAACTTAAAAACAAGAGAAATGTGTAGAAAAAGGTAAATAAAGCAGAAATTTAGCAGATAAGAGCTGAATAAGCTGAAATAAGTAGAGAGGCTGAAAAGATGACAAAACATCTGAAATTAATAAAAAAAAAATGAAATAAGACCTCCCTAAAACAGCAGAAATCTGAAAATAAATAAATAAATAGCGTAAAAGGCTATAAAAAAAAGCTGAATAAAGCAGAAAGAGGCTGAAAGGTGCATAAAGAGTTGAGACTATATTTGAAAGAATCACAAAAGGTGGGAAATGGCAAAGAATAGCAGAAAATAATGTTAAAATTATCAGATAAAAATACTAAAAAGTAGCTGAAATGCAGAAAGAAACTGAACGAAGCAAAAATGAGCAGAAAAGAGTTGAAAAAGTAGCTAAAATGAGCAGAAAATAGCTGAAATGAGCAGAAAGGAGTTGAAAGCAGCTGTTAAAAGCAGAACCAGAACAAATGCTGAAATGCGCAGTGAAAGGTTGTGAACAACACAAAGTGTTGAAGGGCGTGAAGAGAGCTCCATTCATTTTCAATGAGAAAAACATGGCCGAAAAAGCACAAATATTTTTAAATGTAAAAACTGAACAAATACCAAAAGTCATGGCAGGAATGTCCTGAAGGGACTGAATGTTTTGATTTATTAATAGATGAAACAACACAAACATCCTCGTAACGAGTTCAATGTCAAAAAACACACTTTTGTATCTAAAAGTTATAACTTCTACAAGGGTTTTATGTTGTACATTAAATAAACTAATTAGACTGACTTTCTCTTCAACCTGTTTAATTGAACATCAACATTTATCCATGCTTGTGTTTAAGAACAGTTGTGTCTAAAATACGTTCTGTCCTGTTTTTCAGGGACTCAACGGTGGAGACTCTGCTCTGATAAATGTCAGCCTGCTTCAATGTTTGTATGGGTCTTTCTCACCAACTAAAGGTAAGTCCATTTTCTCAAGGATTATTTAGGTTAGTATAGTGCTGAATAAATTGTAACAAATTAAATGTGTGTATTTAGTCTTTTTGGGTGATTTTTGAGTCTGTCACATCTTGGTTACTGAACTGAACAATAGCTCTTACTGGTCCACATTAAAATGTCTTGGAGAACATCAGCTGTGCTGCTGCAGGGGTGAAGCGGTAGAAACTTATTTCTGATGGTTGACTGATGTTATCCACATTTAATAAAAATAAATTACATTTCAAACGTCAGAACTCTGAAAAGGTTTTGTTAGCAGACATTAGTTTTATCTACACAACTTTTTTTGCAACTTTCTTTTCTCAGCTTTTTTACGTTAGCGAATATTAAAACATAATTCTTATGTTACTGCACAAAATTGCCCACTTTTAGTAATCAGGTAATGATATAGTGTTTGTATGAAGTTAACTGTAAGCATGCAAGATTCATTAAAAACTTAACATTATTGTATCGAATGCTTAAATTACTTTAAATTACATGCATCATAAATAAACGACTGAGTTGTCAAATACCATTACATTCATGTAGAATAAGTACTTTAAATATGAAGAACAGCTAAGTGGATGAATTAAACAGAAACATAAGATCTATGTGAATGAATATTTATAAAAACATTTGCAAATTGTGGATGTTTTTCAAAACTTTGCTGTTTAAAGTAGCTAAACCTTTCATAAAAATGTACTGGCAAATATGCAAGAAACACCTCTAGGGTACACTGGGATACACCATGAAGTCCTGGGGTCATCAGGTGTTTTGGGTCTCGCAGCATCAGACACCCTCATCCAGGCCACTTAGCCGGGGTGACCAGGTCCCAACTTGTGTCCCAGTAGCAACCCGCAGATCAACCCTCTTAATCCAAATCCACCTCGTGGCTTTCTCTCTAGTAATATCATATTATAAAAAGTGCAACTATTTTCTTGTAGCCATACACATATTAAAACATTTTCCAGTTTAGTCTAGTACCTAAATGAAAGTAAGAATTTACTGTTAAAAAAAAAAAAAAAACAACTTTTCTAAACATTTCGTAAAAATACCCCTGAAAAGTCCACCAATGTTCAGTCAGGTCATCTGGACAGTTCCTTTTTTTTTTTTGTTGTTGTTGTTGAGAGACGTCTATCAACAAAATATGTAACTGTCCAGATGACCTGACTGAACATTGTTGGATTTCTTTACCTGGATTATTGAGCATGAACTTTGAAACCCCCGAAAAGTGTTTTTTTTTTTTAACTCATAAGGTTATTAACAAAAAAGGTTAGATCGTATTATCTGGACCAGTTTCTTTAAGTGAAAAACATTTTGTCTCCCGTCCAGAGGGCTTCTTCAGTCTACGGCCAAAAGTAGCTTTTAACACATGCAAAACACACCTATCCAAGACAATCCGTCATCATGTACAACAATCAAAAGTTGGACGGGTGTGCCCTGTTTGCACGTGTTCAAAGCCTTCTTCTGAGATTCCAACAGGAGGTTGGCTTGAAACACAGCAATGAAGGCTACATATGGGACAGATCTGTTAGGCAGGCTGCAGACTGATGAAGTCCTCCAGATAGGAGACAAAGCATTTCTCACTTAAAGAAACTGGTCTAGATGAAATTATTTAACCGTTTTTTTGTTGGTATCTACCTGGAAGATTGAGCTTACAAACCTTTTTCTTTATTCATGAGGTTATTCCTAACTTTTTCAAGTTCCCAGTTTTATTATCTTCACTTCAGTAGTTTGTAGTTTTCTCTAACAGGTGCAGCATATTTTATGTACTGTATTCAAGTCCATTTCTGTCCTCAAATATACTGGTAATGTTTAAAAGGAGGGGAAAGTGACCACTCATCAAGTAGAAATTGGAATGATGGATTACAGACATGACACGCTCCCAAACCTTAAGGTTGACCTGTAGATGACGTCAGTGTCTTGTTGGACCTACATCTTGGTTAGTTCAATTTCATTACTTTAGTTCACAGTTTATTTTCCCCTTTGACTAGAACATCTGATGCACTTTTAATCTTGCATGTGGAAGACCTAAATAAATCAGCATCTTCTGTGAGATTTGCATTCATGTGATTGTCTCCACATCCTGTTCAGGCTTTTTGTGTAGATCTTAAATCACTGCTGCCTGTGCCTTCTGTCACTGAGTTTCTCTATCTTTCATTCTTTTCCAAAACAACTGATGTTCTTGTTTTGAAGAAACTGTCTTCATATCTTACAATTTGTTTGATGATGCTGACTGCCTGGAAGTCATGAACTGAAGTTGAACCAGTTCATTGCGATTAAACAAAAGGGAAAACAGAAAATATTAGCATAGTTGTCACTCTTTTTTTCTTGTCTGTTGGTAACTTTGACAGAAGATTTATCTTTATTAATAATTTACTTGAACACTGAGTACACTGTTAAAGTTAATCTTTGGCATTTGAAATAATACTTTATATTGTTTATCACAGACAAACACACATACCCCGGTAATAACTTCAAATGACTTATGTGTAAGTGTTATATTTTCAAGCTATTGCATTGTTCGTTCTTGGAGAAGCAGTTTATCATCCATACCACATGTGGTCACTTCAAGCAGGGGTTACAGCATGGATTCGGGTGAGAGATAAACTTTAAATCATGTAGGGAAGTTTTAAAGACTGTGGCTATACCCGCAACCTTTAGTATGATTTTGCTATTTCATACTTCATGTAATTACTCCTAGAAAACCATAAAATCCTTCTAATATTATTTGCAATTGAGGTAACAAGGGTGAAGACCACCATTATTCCCTTTTCTCAACCTCCCAGACTTCAAGTGCCTCTCGGTTATTGTTTCTGTCTAAAGTTCTTGCCTGTCATATTTTCAGTCTGAAACAAGTCTCTCTTGAAAATGAATCCTTGTGTCTCAATGAGACTACTCGCATAAAAAGGTGAAATAAATAAAACAATTAAAAATAATGAAAGTCAAACATCTTAGTGATTAAAATATTCAATTTCCTGTCTCCCTCATATTGTCTTCAACTGGTACAAATTGTTTTAACTTTAACAGATGCATGCAGTAAGAATGACAGATAGTTTCAAGATGGAGGTGGGACTGTATTAAGAATTGGCTCAGATCCCATTATTATTTGCTTTGGTGATGTACAGACTAACAGATGAGGTCGGCCAGGGCTATGTTTGCAGATGACATTGTGATCTGTGGGGAGTACAGGAAGCAGGTGGAAGAGAACTTGGAAAGGTGGAGTTGCGTACTTGCAAGAAGAGGAATGCATGTCAGTCATAATAATACAATACATGTGTGTCACTGAGAAGGAGACAGGTGGAACAGTGAGACTACAAGGAGCAGAGGTCACAAAGGTGCAGGACTTCAAGTACTTGAGGTCAGCTGTTCAGGAAAACTGGGAGTGTGATAAAGTCGTCAAGAAGAGAGCTCGGCCAGGATGGAGTGGATAGATAAAAGTTTCAGGAGTGATTTGTGACAAAAGGGTGTCAGTAAAGGTCAAAGGAAAAAAATTACAAGACAGTGGTGAGACCAGCTATGTTGTATGGTCTGGAGACATTAGTAATGACAGAGAAACAGGAGAAAGAACTGGAAATGACATAGCTGAATATGTCAAGGGTCTCCTTAAGAGTGACAAGGATGGATATGATTAGAATGAGATCATCAGAGGTACAGCACAGGTTGAACAACTGGGAGATAAAGTTAGAGACCAAACTGAGATGGTTTGGACATGTCCAGAGGAGGGACAGTGGGTATATTGGTAGAAGGATGTTAGAAATGCAGCTGCCAGGAAAATACAAAGAGGAGATATATGGATGCAGTTAGAGAGGACATGGAAGTTGTTGGAGTGAGGACAGAGGATTTTTTTTAATTCAGCCTTTATTTATACATGTTAATCCCACTGAGTCTCGGGGACTCATTTCCGAGAGAGACTTGATTTTAACAAAGAGTAATGACAACAGTGGACAACAAAGACAACAACAGACAATCATAAAGGATGCATACAAATTAATAGGATTTAAAAAAAGGATTAAAAGAGGACGAAAATTAAGAGATGCAGTGGACAGAGTGAGATGGAGGAGGATGACTGACTGTGGCAATCCCCAAAGAGGGAAAAGCCAAAAGGTGACGAAAAAGAAGAAGTAAGAATTTCAGCTTAGATGACACACAGGAGCTGAAAGACATGCCTGTTTTAAATCAGTTGTATGGAAAAGTTTTTCTTTAATGTTTGGCAGCAGTGGAGCACAAGAGGTGCAGAAAACAAAAAGCGTCATAATTCAAGTGCTTTAAAACACCCTTTGTATGGAAAGCCATAAGGGTCATAATTAGTGCAGTCTGAGATTCCCTCTGGTGTTAAAAAAAAAAAAAAACCAAAAAACATAAAGTCATCAGGCGTTTAAAAAGTGATGGCTGTGTATGAAGAGCACAAGCCTACACTATGGTGAGAAACTGTGTTTTACTTTTTTTTTTATTTGTTTTCACTTTGTGATATATTACACTGTTCTGGTTCGCCTTTCATTTTACATCAAGTTTCAGACAAATTAGTTTTTTGTCCATTTTTTTTTCTGAAGAACAAAAGCTATATATTTCAGTTACAGTTAATGAAACATTTTCTGTTTGAAATATGACCCATAGGCCACTGTTTGGAGTTCATTTAAATTAATAAGATGGTACAAGGGGTGTTTTATTTTCTAATGAAGTTACAAGTTGATGAAGCGTGCCCGTCTGTACAAGACCTGCTACTTTATAACCTCCCTACTAGCAAGGGAAGTCACAGCTAACATTTAGCAGGTCTAGGTGGTATGACAATAAAAAAAATAGAAAGGATTTCAGCTGCTTGAAATGCCTCACAGATGAAACCTTTAATATTGAAACAATTTTGTGTTTCAGAGCTACAAGCTCTCATCAGCCACAGTCACTTCTTGAAATCTAAAATATTTAAATAAATATTTTTATTTATTCCCCGGGGGAAACAGCGTGCTGGAACGTCTCTGACTGATGAAGCCCTCTGGAGTGAGGGTGAAACGTTTCTACTAAAAAGA
>JARVGS010001792.1:31985468-32004440 GCA_031762315.1 Hypsolebias antenori | reverse complement strand
TCATAAAAGCTGAGTAATTTCTTTGTTCTACTTTTTATCTATGTGCTTCAATTAAAATTAAATTGCTGCAAATCGAGTAATGTCCAAAATTAACATTCAAGCTAAATGAAGCTTGCACCAGAGCAACCTGTCTACGTCATTTACCCAGAATGCATTGCAGTGCAAATATAAAGGCGACGCCCATGTGTCACCTACTTTTTAAAAATTTTCTAAACTAAACAGCCTACAGTAAATGTATTGTCCCGTTTTGGCACTGAAGTAATTGTTTAATGATAAGGTGTGTTGTTCCAACTAGTCGGAGATCCTTTTAGCAACATAAAAACATTTCACTGTGTTTTACTCTAGTATTAAAATCTTCCTCACCATCAGTTTATTTATTCATTTGCCAGATTATGCTTCTTGCTGCTGGAGACCAAAGCCTTGCTGAATCAAACGTCTGTGTAAGTTGCTGATCCTGACCCAGTCTGAGCGATGCACGTCTCTGCGTGCTAATGTAATGACTGGAAGCTTTCCAGACTTAACGGAAGACAATCAGAGACCTGAGAAACGTTGCACTTAGATTATGAGCTGCTGCTGCAGCGCCAACAGAGCGGACTGTCTAAAGAAGCGCGTGAGTCGAGAGCACTGCACCTGGTTGTTCTTCCCTTTGTCGACACACTCCCTCTTCTTATCCTGGGGGGCCGGCCAGTCGATCTGTGGGGAAAGACAAAGACAAATGTGATGTTCTGCAAGAGGACTGTCAGCATTAGTTGTGCATCGACATGTGTAGGAAAATACTTTGCAGGGGCAAAAAAAAAAACAAACAAAAAAAAAACTTTGTAACGAGATCAGCCGAGACAAACCACAACAAAGAGACAAAAACTAAGAAAATATGATAAAACATCGCACACACTGAGTTGCAGCTTTGCTCAGCCAACACGCTGAACCATTGACCACTACTTGCCGTAACTATGGCAACAACAAGACTCAGTAATAGTAGTGACAGCATCTTCTTCTTTTTCTCTTCCAATTTTCTTTCTGTTCAATAAATAAATAAATAAAAAACAGGTGGGGGGCAGTTGTAGCCATCTAGACTCATTCCCAGTTTGTGTTACTGTTCTGGCTTCTTTACACCCACCACTGGCAGTGGACTGGACACAGTGAGGGTCTTTACGAAGGGATATTACAGCACCACCATCCTAAAGAATCAAAGATGAACCAGCAAAGCACACCAGAAGGTCCTTTGGAAACACGGATAAAGGACAAAAACAAATGTTTTTCCACGCACGACACACGGTTGAACTTTGCTCTGCGGACAGAGGAAACCAGTGTGCTTCCTTACATGTTTCCACACCATTAAAAATAATTATAATGGCAATTACAGGCAATGGGCTGCTACAGAATCAGATTATACTTCTGCTGGATGTAAACCAGCTGCACTCAAGACAATGGAGTGTTGCAGTATAATCAGATAGTCAATAAAATGGGCTCTAAAATAAAGACGGCCATTAAACGACACAGCAACGATGGCTCCCAATGGTCCCAAAAAGAATATAAAAGAAGAATGACTCCCCAGTATCACTTCTGAGCACAGTTCCATACATTTGCATATACATACGTATGATGATTCACAATAGATCTACAGACTTTGCTCCTGTTCCTGAGGTCTACGTTTCCCTCCTGATGGAGTTACAATGATCAGAGTAAATAAGTAAATGAGTCATTAGGATCTCTGGCTGTGAAATCTCACCTGTTGGTTCTGCACCTTTATCTAGTGAGATCTGGATTTTATTTAATGGAGAGCTGGCTAAAATTAAGCATTCACTTTTCCTCCTAATTGTGTTTCCATGGCTATTTTAATTACTCACAAATTAATTCATTTTCTCCTCACACTTCAGGCGCTATACTGAATTTAATACCATGCAATGTAATCTCCATCATCCAGAGTTGTGAGTGTTGATAACTGCTGGCACTGACCAAAACAAATGTCACATTTAGGCACAATTCTGTTAAAAGGTAGCAACGTTTTGGCAACCTGGTTCATGCTAATTTATGTTTGGACACACCTCAGGGTTTCTGCCATCAAAGTAAGTCAAGTTAAAATGAAATGCAAACATTTATGTTGGTAAAGAGCACAGAGCCATTACAGAACCGCTTGGTTTTAGCATTTTAAATGTCCTGCGCAGATCTTTTTATCTCCTACTGCATCAGCACATGGAAATAAAAGTGATGTTTAAGCTCCATTAGCATTTCTCTAAAAATAAAAATATCTGTTTTGCAATTTGCACAGAGTGTGAGCTGAATTTCACCGATTTAAAAACGCAAGAATACAGCGTTTACTATACTATACTATAAATTACATACTGTACTATAAATTACATAGGTCTGGCCGATGTGGCCAAAAACCATTTTTAAATCACAATATATTTCTTAATTTCGGTCGATAAGGATATCATTCCGATATCGACATGAACAATATAAAATCCTCAGAAAAACTGTACAAATAAATTAATGTTCACCTTTTATTTGTAATTTGAAATCACCGTCAAATAAACATAAAACTCTCAACTTTGTCAATATGAATAGTTTTAAGTTCAAACAACAACATAAGCCTAACCCGTGTTAGGTTTCTCTTTTGATACAGCTGGGGGTGTTGTTTCAGGGACACGTTGGCTCAAACCTTTATTGTCTTCATCTTGTGACTCTCATCATATTCTATAGAGTGGAAACTCTTCAGTGAATGACTGAATGAGGGAAAAATGGAGCGTGAGATCGATAGGTGGATAGGTGTAGTGTCAGCAGTGAAGCAGACACTTGGGCCAGCTCTTCCAGGGGAATCCCGAGGCGTTCCCAGGCCAGCCAAGAAACATAGTACGGTACCTCCAGCGTGTCCTGGGTCTTCCTCTGGGTCTCCTGCCGGTGGGACATGCCCGGAACACCTCACCAGGGAGGAGTCCAGAAGGCATCCTAACCTGATGCCTGAGCCACCTCCACTGGCTCCTCTCGATGTGGAGTCTGGGCCTCCCTACTTAGCCTACTACCCCCACGACCCGACCCCGGATAAGCAGAAGAAAATGGACGGATGGATGGATGGATGGATGGAAACTCTTCAGATGAAACAAGTCAGATGTGTTCCCACCGCTAGTTGGAACGACTCAACGACTCATTTTGCAGCACACTGACTGAAATCTGCTGTTTATTGGATCTTAGAAAGCCAAACCACTTCCACACCACCAAATTAGTCTTTCCTCGCGAATCAGTTGTGTCATCTGTTTTCTCTTCACTTGTGAAACCTTGTTCAGTCACATTCTGACGGTCATGGGCACTCGTTTTGAAGTGAAAACCTAACGTGCGTTGGAGCTCTGTGTGTGGTGCACGTCACCACGCAGCTGTTGTGTCGTGGCTTTTTCTGTTCGGGTTGAAGCAAAAAAGAAATGCGTCAGTGAAACTCTATAATCATAGTGTAATGTGTATCTAAATATAGAAAATGTGCTTAAAACTCATATCACCGTTAGAGAATAAAATATGTATCAGTATCTAATTATTGTCCAGCCCTAACTCACACTGATGTCTCCTTCTAAAAGTCTTTAGTTGCACGTTCATGTTTCTGGTTTACCTCGGAGCGGAGCCTGAGGTCTTAGTGTTTCTGTGTCAGCCCTCTCTGATGAGTAAGTTCACTTTAAGATGTTCAGTATTCCACTTTTCTTTTTTTTTTGTTTTGTTTTTTTAGTTTTCATGATTTTTTCATACCTTTTTTTTTTTTACTTTAAATATGTAAAAAAATACACACCTATATTTATTTTCTTTTTTAATAGAAATGAAGCAGTTAGTCACCATGCCTTATATTCTTACAAGGGATGAACACCACCTTCACATTTTGTATTTAAATATTAAACTTTAAGTTGTTCCTGTCATATATTTTTGTTCTGTAATTTAATTTTAAATCTAAAACATAAATGCTCATCAAAGATGTTAATTAACTATCAAGATATAAGAGTCCTGTAACGGTCCTTTTAACATTTTGTTTGTAGTTTAATTAACTTTATTAGATCTCTTCTTGTTCAGATAGTTTGACTGAGGCAGACTGGATTACGTGCAGAAGCCAGAATAAATGAATCCCTTGAACTTGTTCCTCTGGACTCCACCTACGAGCAGACACACACGACTGCAGCTGGGCTGTAGGACCACCATCTTAATCCAGGTCTGCAGTAGTTCAACATTTTCTTTATGATTAGTTCATGTTTTGTTTGTGGCATGTCCAGCTAGAACTTGTTTTTTAATCAAACAACGTTTAATGGGGAAAACTTTTTTGTAGGGTGGTGTGAACATAAAAACAATAACAGTTTAGCAAAAACCAGTTTACAAGTCAGCATCTGAACAGTAAGTAAAGCCTCAAGGAGTTGTAGCTTGTCTTGTTTGAGAGTTTAAGCAAATGTACTGTATTTTACTCGTCATTTGTTAAGATCAAGCTTTCAACTGAGAAGGAATGATTTACACACAAATCACTTGTCCTGATGCATGCGCAGTAATCCAGGTAGAAAAATTAACAAAGTGAAGTCCGGTCCTCTGGACAAATGCAAAAAGTAAAAATAAGAAACATAATCATTATATAAATAAAAATGGTGTTATTTTGTATTTTTACATTTTGCATCTGTCCAAAGGACCTGACTTCACTTTGTTACATTAGTCAGTTGTGATTCTCCGTTGGATTTGTTTTAAACTTGAGTATTAATTCATTTAAATTCAGTTGTTTTATTTTGTTTAGTCTCCTCAAAAGACAACTCTTTACATTGTCACAAAATGTTCGTGTTTAAAATCAGTCTTCAGGAGTGGAATCCCTCAAACTCTTCTTCTTCTAAACCAGTTAGTGGTCCAGAAGACAGATCGTCATGCCGCAGGGTGAAGCAACAAAATATTGAATCAGCGTGTGATCCTGAACGAGGATGACGTGAGGAAAGCACAAGGAGAGGTAAAGGTGTGCTGGTGATGGGGGAGAGGGGGGGCACACTAACAATTTACTGAAGGCTGAAAAAAACTGGGAATTACTTTAACTTTCACCAAAGAGCACGACTGACCATCTCTGGATTAAGTTCAGTTAAGAAAACTGACAGAACTGGTCAAAGGGAACACACCAGTAGCTTTCTACTGAACAAAATGTCTGCAGCTGCTCAACAGCTGTGCATCAACTCAAATAATACACTTGTGCTAAATGACAACAAACGATGTGCATAAACCCCAAATGTTAAAACACACATTTGATCTTAAAACATTTACGTCTTTACATCAGGTTCGACAATTGTTAGGCTTCACAGGATTTATTTATTTTTCCATTCATTTGTTTGTTTGTTTATTCAATTTATTCATTCATTTATTTATTTTCCACATCAAAAACTGGACCCTGCAGAGTCTGATCTGAAAACTTTGGTCCTTTGAGCAGATCTCGTGGTGACCCCTGTCATACTGTAGACGACAACAAACCATCCAGGGACACGAGCAGACGAGCTGTAACGTTCTGTGTGATTGAAGCTGGACTTCAAACTCATGAAACTTTATTAGAGGACTCATTTTTTACACCAGCGCATAACAGTAACATGGCCATCAAGTGCTCGATGCATCATGTGCAAAACCAGTTAGAAGTTTGTCTAGGAGTGTCTGACGTATACACACTATGTGCTTTACAAAACTGCAGCAGACAACCACTTTAACTTGACCCAGACTAGTTGTGTTTGTAGTAAAGGAAGTTCCTCCACTGGTTCATCTCTGTGCAGCTTCCAGTCGTCCATCTTTCCAGCTGGTCCTTCATGATGAATCTCCTCCTAGTGCCCCAGCTCCACTCCAGCAGAGAGCCCTCTTGTAGAAATGCCTGTGGAGGATATAATGAATTAGGTGTCTACCCAGGGTTCCCTGACCTCTGACCCATGACATCATCAATCAAGGAGGTCCTTCACTTAAGTGAAACGCTGGGCCCCAATCTGGAACGCTTAGCCCGGTCCCTGCCGGCAAGCAGGGGGCCGCTGATTTTCACTTGTTTTTATTTGTTTTCATAATCTCTCAGTGTTCGTCCTCGCTGATGTGTTTGGAAGGAATACACGACTCTGTCTATAATTTGTTTAAAGCTGTAAGAAGAAAAATACAGAGCGTTAACAGAGGAGAAGACTTGACCGGAGATGAAAAATGGCGAGCGCGGCCTTTGTGCACATATGGAAAAAATTTCTCTCCCTCCTCGCTTCTGCCTGGCACTGTGATGTTACTCTGCAAGCAAAGAGCTGGTGCACGAGCACGTCTCCACACACGCCTTGATCGCCTCAACTTCTCACTTCAGAATTTAGATTTGGGTCAAAGATCAGCCGAAATAGATGCGTTTGTGTTTATAAAATAAAAAATATGCTATGATTGGATGTGTATGTTTTTTTCACCACAGTAAATTAGAGCTGGATGATCTCATGAGATGTTTCTCAGTTCTTTTATTTTGTCTCGTCTCACCTCCAACCGTGCAAAAATAAACTCAACTCCTACGTTTTTGTCAGGACATATTTATTTTTTATTCACTAATTTCATTGCTAAGCTCAGCGTTACCTCAGCACAGATTATGGAGCGGTTGGATCACACAGCTGTGTGGAGGACGTCTGAGCACTGAGGTTATCTGTGACTCCCTGCAGACTAAAACACAACTTTATCATTTTAAACTGTGCAACATTTGTTCTTTGAACGCACCACGTTGTGTTCTGGGCTGGTTTTCTTGGTACATTTAACAGAAGTGATTTGGCTGATGTTTATTTGTGATGCTGTTTGTCTTACATTTAAATTCAACTCACTGTATTTATAAAGCTCCAAGTTACAACAGAAGTCGTCTCAGGGCACTGAACAGAAACATTCATATATAAAATGTAAGTGAACAGTATTTATCTGAGGAGCAGACTGCTTTGAGTCTAACTTCGCACACGCTGAGGTGAAAACATGAGATTTTGTCCTGAGTTATGTGATGATTGTTGATTAAAAGCTGTTTCTCTTCCTGTGCGTCACAGAAAATGCACAGACGTCTTCTAGTACCGTGTTTTAATCATAAAGCCTTGCTATTGTTTGTCTTTTAACTTTTTTTTGTTTAGTTCTTAAATCACCTTGACCACTACAAAAATATATTTTTGAATCCTTCTGTTTTCAACTCAAAGTTTCAAACGTGAGTTATGTTTAATATTTTATCCAAACAAGTCCAGGAAGACGATGCAACGCGATCACATTTCTAAAATAAAGACAAAAGTTTGTTTGCTGCAGTTGTGGACATCAGAACAAGTAAAAGCATGACAAATGTAAATGTGCACCAGTAAAGAGCAACATAATGGGGTTTGACATGATGTCCTTTCCATACTGTGCAGACTCCATAGTCTGCAGCTCAGGAATATAGATGAGGAGTAAAGTGAGGGGAGGTGTAATGTGTTCTGGGCAGAGAGAGCAAGCGGCTGACGAATGGAGCCCACAGCGTCTCTTGAGTGTCAGCAGGAGCTTCCAGGATGATAACCTCTGCTCCTGTCAGCTTCCAGCACCAAACAGTGCTTTCTGTGGCATTTACAG
Organism: Hypsolebias antenori; assembly: GCA_031762315.1. NCBI lineage: Eukaryota > Metazoa > Chordata > Actinopteri > Cyprinodontiformes > Rivulidae > Hypsolebias > Hypsolebias antenori. The sequence goes on along the minus strand of JARVGS010001792.1, from coordinate 31,996,892 downwards.
CTCAGCTCTTATGTCTCTGCTCTGCCTTTTAATGGTCCCTCTTCCCTTCCTGCTGTCCCTCCTCCTTCCTATCATTCTCCTCTCCTTCCAGCCAGACTCGGGTGTCGGACCTCTCCTGTTGGCTGGATACGAGGATGGTTCCTTGCTGCTGTGGGACGTAACCCAGAGGTCTGTGCTGAGCCAAGTCAGAGCCCACCCTGAGCCTGTCATGTGCCTGACCTTTGACCCGAAGCATCTGAGGGGCATATCAGGCTCCTCAGAGAAGAATCTCTCCTCCTGGATGCTGGACAGCCAGAACAACATACAGGTTAGCAGCTTTAGCTGCACATCAGCTGATCTCATCCAGTCTGTGTTGCTTTCAGCCATTGTTACTTTTGTAATGGCTAATCTCTATAAATATATGATTCACTGTTTAATGTTCAATTCAATTTATTTATAAAGCACCAAGTCACAACAGAAGTCACCCCAGGGCACTGAACAGAAACATTTGTATATAAAAATTATAATTTAACACTATTTATCTGAGGAGCAGACTTTGAATGTAACTCCCTGCAGCACAATTCAAACTCAGCTTTAATGAAAGTGTTCCAGGTTTACATTCAAGAAAACAACTACAAATGTAGCCAACTAGAAAATGTTCATCTATTTTTTTTAAATTTTATACATGTGAGCTTTGAACAAGTTATTTGAGCAGCCAAACAAACGTGCTGGCCACACAAATGTCTGTGTTTTAAGTCCTGAGCATCCCTGCCTGCTAACTGATTGTTGCACAGTAAACTAAATCCCAAGAAATGAAATAAAAGCTAATGGAGGAGATGGGAGACGAGGAGTGTTGGTTTTCATCAGACTCGCTTGGAAAACATTAGGGGCCGAGGAGGAAGAGGCTCAGTGGGGCTCCAGGGGCCATAAATCAGCTGCTGGTTACACAGTGTTGGCAGGACTCGAGGCCAAGGGCCAGACTGGAGCTGTCACTCTAAAGTCAAACCACCCACATACACACAGACACAACAGACTGTGTTTGTATTTTAAAAGTACCAGTGATTATCCTTTAGAAAATAATTATTTTTACAGTTTAGAAAGGAACCTATACCTTTAATTTTATTTTGATTTGCTGTAAAACAAAAGTATTTACCATTATATTTCTTCTGACTAATTGTTAACCATACAATCACCTTAACTTGTATTTTCCTAAATAAATATTATATATACCACTCACCGCCTTTAATGTCAGAGATTATCTTGAGATTTAGAAAAAAATAGAGTTGAAGCCATTTGGGTCAAACCTTGAAAACAATCGATTCTTTTGTTTCAGTCATTTCGTTAATGATCAAACACAAATTGTATTCTTAAAGATCAAAGATTGATTATTTATTTAAAGATCAATTGTTATCTTAAAGATCAACTCTTTATTTAATTAGCAAATATAAATTGGTTCTTTAATCGAGTCTTCACATCCTGAACATTTCATTGCATTGTTGACCTTGTGTTAATCTACACATGACAAATAAACAACAACAACAACAAAAGCACATTGTGTACAACCTCATGCAACACTGAAGAGGTTGTGCTCAACGTCTGTGTCGTACACAACTCTCAGCTACCACCGCATCAAATTTTAGCTCAGCATTGTAAAACTAAGATTTTTTTTTTGTGTTCACTTTCTGTGGCAGCCATCTTGAACTGGATCGACATCAATATCTGCGAGTTTTAATACAAAATTTTCAGTGGTTTATGAGATATTTTGGTAACAGACGCACACAGAGACGAGGGTAAAAACATTTAAAGCATAAAAAAATTAAATATATAGTTTTTACTGACATCTGCAGTTTCAAGTCTTCCTATACGCTGCAGCTCCACTTCAAGCTCAGCTCTGCTCCATAACTCATTTTACACAACATCCAATGCTTCAGAGACTTAATGCCTCATTTGAAGTTATATTTTCTCTTGATTTCATGAGCAAAATGGAACGCTCCCATTTTTCAGCCGGCCCTCATGAATCAGAGCCAAGGGGAACCTTCGGCTGATATAGTATACTCCAGCCCAGTGATGGGGTATTATTCTTTCCAGGGATTTTTACAAATGAACGCTTGAATTAGAAATATTTCCAGAGTTCCATTTTCTCACCCCAAACGTGTGTCTAGACAAACACGGCCGAGGATTTCATTCGACGCACTGTAAACGGGAGGAGCGTGGTTATTCGGGTTATTTTGCTCGAGCAACAAAATATTGATTCAGCGTGTAATCCAGGATGAGGATGACAGGGAAAAAGCACAAGGAGAAAGAAAGGATCCAGTGGGGGCTTTTAAATTATTCTGAAGTGCATCTCAGTGTGACGTCCAGACAGCTATTCTCGGTACTTCCCACAAAAGTATTTTTGTGTGGCCGGAGTGAGGAGGCGGGCGGAGGTGGTGGGGGGGACCTGCCGGGTGGCAGACTCGGGCTTTGGGTTCTGACGGACGACCTGTGAGAGGTAATAAAAATATCAAAACCTTGGAGGCCCCTAAGCCAAACAAAAAACACATCTGCTGTAACGGGAACAGTAGTTCACAGTGGGAGGCTGCAATAAAGACGGAGGAGACTGTAAGTGCCACAGCACCCCACTCCCCACAAATGACCCCCGCGCTGCAGTTCAGTGCACTGGAACCGGCTGGCAGGGCAGATGGATAGTTTTTGTTCAGTTGAGGGGAAACTGAATATGACACAACACAGCACAGTTATGATTTAATGAAGCCCAGGGAAGCTTATCTAGGCCAGATAAAGACAGATAGCCACAGGAATGGAGCTTAATGTATTTCACATGTCTCCACGAGGCTTTTATCTGCTGAGTGACCCCGATGGCCCGAGCTGCTTCATAACGAGGCGTCGTCTTCGGCGCTGCTCTCCTGCTTTCCCTCCAGCGTACATTTTTGGAGCTGTGTCAGAATGGGACCGTGAGGGCGTGCAAGCTGCGGAGCCACATGACATACATTTGGGTAGCTGCTGGACGCACTGACAGGTGCAGCGATGGGTTTCTGTAGGAGAGGAAGGAGGCAGAGGGTGTGGCCTGCAGAACGAGCAAGCGGGTATCGACAGAGGAAGATTAGTTGTGTAAATCAAGCATGGCTGACAGTAAGCTGTTTCACATGACATGTCTGTCCAGGTGACCCCTCTCTGAAGCCACCTGCATGATTATATGTCCAAATAATGTTAGTCAACTGGTCAGCTGATACCCTTTGTGGTCCATCTTAAACCCACTATAACTTGGATTGTTCAAACTCAGGCACTTTTACAGCTTCCTCCTGTCACCCGTCCTCTGAATGGAGCTGCTCACCTGTTTGACACATCCACATCATGTCAGCCAGAGTCGAGCTCTTAACAGACAAAGTGACAAAAGGCTGTAATCTCCTCGCCGCCGAGTGTGGTGCTGGGACGGGGTGTGTCAGAAATACCTGTGAAAAGCCTCGCAGCCGCTAGGCTCGAGTGAGTGAGCGATGACGGGATGTTTCAGTGCAGCGGCGTGAACAACAAGACTTGTGCCAAGACTGAGAGTGAAGTGGAGCAGAGCTTGAATGAAGCCTGCCAAGTGGAGGCTTCCTTTCTGTTTTGGTGACGAACGTGACGAAAAGAGGAAACTGGAAGTCTCATGGAACCAGTAGTGCCAACGTGACGGCTGAGAGAGCCGACATTTAGAATGGAAAGCAACGAAGAAGCTCCCCCCTCTGCTAAAAAATAAAAACACAACATTATGTGTTATAATCAGTTGATATTTCAAGAATTATTGCTTTGTTAAATACATCCATCCTTGATCTCCTGGTTACGAACTAAAACTTGGTTTAAAGATTTGCTTAAAATCTGCTGCAGGTTTTAAAAATATTGGTTCAGCTGTGGCACGACTCAGCAAGAGAAGCATAAAAACTGTTTTTATGAGCGTCAACAAACATTACTAATATCCTTTAGTTTCATCATTTTGTCATGTAGTTTATTTAAAAAGCCTTTAGATCAGGGCTGTTCAACTAAACTGCTCAGGGGCCGGACAGCCAGAGATTAAAGGCATTATGTAAATAAACCAAAGTTTACAATGATCTGTTACCTTTTAAATGTGTTTATTTTATTGCATTGAATCATAAATGCTGTAAACAGAATCCAAACCCAGAACAACAACAAAAAATGTATATTTTATTTTATTTTATTTATATATGAAGTTGGCCAGATTGAAGTCATTTGCGGACCGGAAATGGCCCGCGGCCCGCCAGTTGAACAGCCCTGCTTTAGGTGATGATTTGTGATGGTCTAGTAAAACCATGTGAAGGACAAGTGGGTGAAAAGATTTTTGTTTGTTTCCAAGCTTTGAAAAAAAGTCTGAATTTAATTATACTATATTATTTTTTCCAGAATAAAGATAAAAAAAAAATTGAGAAAAGTCAAAATAGAAAACAATACTTTTTTCTAATTTTAAGCAAAAATTGTGTGAAATAAGCAAGCATTCACATTTAAAACGCAAATTGAAACTAAAATGTAATTTTTTTTAACATAAAATGCTAAAATAAATGCAATCTCAGAATCAATCACTGATAGCTTTAACCCTTTTAAATTATTCAAAGAATTAAAAAAAACACCTGATAAATGTTTTGTTAATCCCCATAAAATTAAAAACTACTGGACTAAAGATTTTCAAACAAATGAATAAGTTACTGCATCGACTATTTGATTAAAAAAAAAAAAATCTGTAAAAACAAAAAAATGATGAAAAGAGCATTAGAACTTCACCTAATAATCTATTATTTGTTGTGCATAGAAGAAGGAATTTTCTTTGATAAGTTTTCTAATTAGTTCATAACAATTGTTTTTAATTTTTCATTTGTTTTGTTCAAAACTCGTACAGGTCTTAGGAACAGCAGAGCTTCAAGGACCCAGCGGGTCAGTCCTGCAGCTCAGGAACCAGCAGTCTTAAACGATTACACAGGACAAACTTTTTCACTAAAACTGTCTCTCTCCACTTTCTCAGACAGAAAGTAAAAACAGTTTTGCAGCAGGCTTGCTGAACGACCATTATTGCAATCATTAGCCGTTTACTGCTCGCAACTGACCCTTAAATGAAACAAATGCCTTTTCCTGACACAAACTATGGGAAGCAAAACAAACAAAAACAGACACTTAAACCCATCATTATCAGGCCTCTAATGCAGACCAGCTGCACAGAGGTAGGGCCATACCAGATACTTGAGGTAATAACAAAGCTCCAAATATTCTTTAACCTCCACGTTTCCTTCGTTTCTGTTTATCTGGTTTGTTTTGGTCGGAGCAGGCGCGCTCACTTTCACACCATGGATGCAAATAAACGATAGTCTGATTAAAAGCAAGAATGGGAAAGGGGGAAACTTCACCACTGACTCCTCTGAGCTTAGCTTTTTTTTTTTTTCGGTTATGATCAATGACATTCCTCCTCCTGCTGCATTCCACCTTATTCACTTGGGCTACGAGTACCTGGCTTATATCTTCCACATGCAACTTGTGGACGGTTCCTGCTCAGAACAGGAGCGAGCAGATAAATTTCCCCAACATCTCCTCCCATTCAAGGCCATTAGTCTCCGCAGACACTACTTATGAAGTCAATTTTACGCTGTCCGCTTAGATTTTTAGCCCTCATATCCAGATGTCTGCAGCCCATCCAGCAGATACGCTCACCCTGCAGGAAGAGCACGTTCGCTCCCCTGGAATGCCCACCTCCGCAGGCCCTTTAGATACTGATCTGAGCCGCCATTCGTTATAATATGTCAGAATGTTGCCCCTTTAGAGAGATTGATACAGTCCTGGGGACACTGTAGATCACAGGGAGAGGGGGCTGTGGCTAATCTTTAGCAGGCAGACGTTACAGCGGCGTATTCATCAAGAAAATCTTTGCCCGCTGACCAAACCTTTCAGTGTGAATGTAATTTATCAGAGGCGCTCGCAGCAACACGGTCTCTGCAAACAAGTATTTCACCAAGATAGTCTTTCTTTTTTATATTGTTTCACAAGCTGTGACACAGGTAACCCAGTTCCTCATCAGGATAACTCTAAAGCAAATAATGGGTGTCGGGGAGATTTACTCGCAGCTCTCGTGCCGTAATGGTTTACGGCCGATGATTGAGTCCCAGGAGTTTACCGCCAGGTTTAACAGAGCTCCAGCCTCACATTGGACCTCAGTCATCAGATCAGCTGATACTATCTCTACGTGTGTGTGTTAGTGTTGGCTACATTTTCCTGGAGAGAAGGGACTCAGCACTTTATTGACTGTTTTTATAGGCTTTTTTGTTGTTGCTGTTGTTTAAATACCGTATTTTCCACCGTACACGTCACACCGCCCTGTAAGTCGCATCAGTCCAAATATGCCTAATAAAGTGGAAAAATCCATAAATATGTTGCTTCGCCGTATAAGTTGCATCTATTATGCATCACCGCTGATGCGTCGTGTTTGTTATGAGTCACCACTGACAACCTGGACGGTGTTGTGCCAAAAATCGATTGGCTGCCAAATAGTGGCCACGGGAGCACGCACAGGAGGACTTTAACAAGAATTTAACACAAAAACATTTATTTGTTTGCTCGAAATTATAGTGAAGGTCAAGGTGTGTCTAATTCTAACTTTTCCTTAATACATGCACTTTGACAGTCAAATCAGCTGCATTTCAAAAGCTGATACACGGAAGCAGAAAGGTGCAAAAGGACGAGTCGCTGTGCATTTCTTTGAAATTTAACAAGCTAACAACCTAAAACAATTATTTGTTAGCTTGACTTTATATCAAAGGCGTGTCTCAGTTGAATTTTTCTTTAACAAATGCACTTCAATGGTCAAATTAGCTGCATTTCACCGGGGCGGCGCAGTTAAATGAAACTGATTTGACGATGGCTCCAGGCGAGCTGGATGAAGGTGGCAGACTGTGGCAAGCCAATTGTGTCATTAATTGCCACATTTGCCTATTACATGACACAACGGCATACCATACCATTTGAGTGCCATCTAGAAGCTGAAAATGGTAGTGTTCAATATCTTGACGCATGCTCAATAGTACGGTAGTTTAACAGGATTAATTTGTGGGATTAATTAGTGGGATTAATAGGTAACGTTCAATACATTGGTCTGCATGAATGAAAATGGTCATGTCTCAGCCAAAAATTGGTTTATAAATATGGGAAAAATCCATAAATATGTTGCTTCGGCATATAAGTCACAGGGTATGTAAATTATGGAAAAAAAAAAACTGCGACTTATAGGCCAAAAAATACAGTAATATAATTTTATTATTTACACTTCTTAGATAATTATAATAAAGTGTATCCTTTTCTAAACTGTATTTTGGATTGTTTCATTCAAGCAAGCAGTTTTTAAAGTGTCTGTGTGATTTTACAGCTCCAGGACAGTGTGGAGCTGCTCAACCCTGGAGTTTCCCAGCTTTGTGTCCGGGAGGACGGTAGACTTCTGGCATCAGCAGGTTGGGACCACAGAGTGCGGATATTTGGCTGGAAGAAGCTGAAGCCGCTGGTGGTTCTTCAGTACCACACAGACATGGTGCTCAGCGTGGCCTTCTCAGACCATCAGGATCCCAGACAAAGACTGTTGGCTGCTGGATCCAAAGACCAGCGCATCAGTCTGTGGTCCATATACAACGAGGGAGCTGAGACCAGCTGAAAGCCTCTCAGCTCTGGGAGGATGTAAAGACTTCTGATCATCATCTAAACTGATGTTAGGTGTCCCAGTCTGGGTCTCTCATGGACTTCAGTCACATAACAGCGCTAAAACAATAAAACCTTTCTACTTCACAAAATAAATGTCTAGAATATTCTGTGCCGAGCAGAACGTTAGTGGATCAGAAAAGACAAACAGTGATGATGTTTCTGTGCAGGTTTACAACATTTACAACTGTTTGATTTTCTAGATGCATATTTTCACATTTTTAGGTTTTCATATAAAAATGTATTTGCTGCAGCATTTTTTTGTTTTTTTAATTTCTGTGTCCTGTGTGTTTCTAAGACGTAATTATGCAGACACAAATAAAGTTCTTGGTGTCATCTACGTACAGTGATGATTAAAAAAAACAACTAACTGGAACCACAAAGCTCCAGGTTTTTTTTTTTTTTTTTTCAGTCATACCAGAAACTTTGGGACTGGTCAACAGGGCCGGAGTGGGACTCATCTTCAGCCCTGGAGTTTCAGCCTCAGACTGGCCCACGTTAGATCACAACCTATTATTATTAAAATCATGTCATTATAACCTTATTTAGCTGCGTCTGTTTCCAGAGATTTCCTCTGTTTAATTCTAGTTTTCTCTGCGCCAGCCTTGCTCTTCTACTTTCCATCTTTCAAATGCCACTGACCGAGTGCACTGACATGTCACTCAGGGTGCATCTGTAAAAAAAAACCAAAAAAAAAAAACAGAGAGCTGCCTGTGGAGGCGGAGCCAACCCTGGGTGGAGGTGGGGCGGCCCTGGTGCAGCTGTAGTGATAAACACAGGGAGCACCAGGTCTGCGGCCCATGCATCAGAAAGGCCCACCGGGAAATGTCCCGGTTCTCCCGATTAGCCGCTCCGGGCCTGCTCGTCAACATGCATTTAGTCAGATCCCAGCCTTTTTCTAGTTTTTATGTCAGTGAAACCTTCCAGATGTTTTTTTTTTTTTCATGAAGCTCATTATGATTCAGAACAGGACGACGGCTGATCAGAAAGTGACATACTTCCACCTTGGAGTCGCTCTCGTAGGGTCTGGATAGCTTCATTACTCTTCCATCTGCACCACTCGTGTGCTCATGGAGTTGCATCCATGTCCTGGTTGGCTGCAGTCACATGAACCTTAGACGTTTAATCATTTTTGGAAACTGATCAGAGAAACATGAAGATGGTCTTTTAGATATTTCCTTTGGTTAAGTTAGGTTTATTTGTCATGCAAAGTCAACACTATGTCAACAATGCAGTGAAATGCTTATGACGTAAAGAACTGTCTCAACTCGCCAAAAAAAAGAAATATGAAATCATGCAGCAAAAATACTAAAAACATGCTAAAAAAAAAACTACTAACATATTAAGAAAAACATTTTAAAAAATTACTAACATACTAAAAAAAAAAATAATAAAACAAGGAGCTAAAGCTGAAAAAGAACTACATCTACAGGGGTTCAGTTAGCAGTGAGGTTCTTGCAACATCATGGTTCTGTTCTGTTAGCAGCTTATCCTGTTAGCATGATAGCTTTGACATGGATATCTAGAATCTGAGCTCCTCGGAGCTCGTCCCTGCTGCATGTTCAGTACGATGAACACAAAACCAAACAACCGTGTCACATTTAGTCTTTAAACCTGCCAAATGGCTGGTGAAGAGCTTGAAGGCACTTTTATTACTAATTAAGCTCAAACCCTTCATTTAAAACACGACTATAATACAAAGATTGATGCAGTAGTCTAAGGTTACAAACAAATCTGTTCATTGTATCATAGTAAACCTTTGTAAAATAAACAAAATGTTTTTATTGTTTTGCTTTATCAGATACTAACCGCCTGCAGATCTCCATTCAATGAAAGTGCCAACAAATAATTTTGCACCTGCGACTATGACTCAAGACTTTGTTCCAGAATACTATTTATTTTCTCACTACAATGTAACACTTTATTGTTGCAGCTCAGTATAATCTGTTAAAGCCGTCCTCGGCTGTTGGTGCGACTAAAAGGCTCTCAGGTAATTAGCAGATTCTTCGGCCTGCTGTTTGCTGAAGCTGGTGTGGTCCTCTGCAGCATGTGATCATGTTGACTTATCTGATGGAAGATGTGCTTCAGTGGACTTGAATTTGAGTATACGACACACCTGAGCAGCTCCATAATCTCATGTTTTTCTAGCAGCTTTCAGCTCAGCGTTCGGGCCCCCTGGCCTGACCCGAGCTGTATTTGTCAAACAAGGTTAATCGTGGTGGGGACACGAAGAACAGAGGGGCGTTGATGTAAGAGATGTGCTGGTCAGCAGGATCTGCTCGTGCATGGACTCTTCCCTTTAGTTGATCAATTCTTTGCAAGAAACAACTCTAGAGGGTCCAGTTTGAACTTCTTTCAGATTTGTATTCTCAAATACAGATGTTTTGGAGATGTTTTTTTCTTTAAGCCAGGAGTTTTATTCTGCTCACTGTCTCTGAGTCGTTGCGTTCGTTTGTTGCAGCACCGTGCTCAAAGTTCAAAGTGCTCACGTTCTGCTGTGTCTCCTGAGACGACCCTCAGAAGAAGGACCTGAGAAATCACAACATCATGCCGGGGGGGTCGTCAGAACAGAGGAAAGAAGAGGTCTCTAGACAAGCTGCTCTACTTTTAGAGAATGTAACGTGTTATTGAGACATTGGGGATTTATTTTAAAGCTTGTGTGATTTAGCAAACTTCTATCTGACAATGTTAAAAAACTCATTGAGATCCTTATAGAAATACAAACGAGAGCATATTTTCATACATTTCTATAAATGGTTGTGTTAAAGTGATTTGTTTACCGTGATCCTGCAGATGTCCGTTTCAGCCTTTTGTCCAGGACCTCCGTGGTGACATCTTGCATTCATTGTGGCTTCTCAACCCTCCTGTTGGCTTGGAACAAACACTAGAGGTGATGCAGGCCAGCTTCCGTCCATTCTCTGATAAATCAAATGCTGGCTCCGTCGGTGCAGATGTCTTCTGAATGGAGCAGACAACTCTCCGGCCTCAGAAGAGCCTGATGGGGCAGCAGTGCACCTCATAAATCACCTCATAATGGATCATTTAGGAAGTCAATAAATGGACAGGGAGACCCTGCACAATGGGACTGGTGCTTCACTTATCGCCTAACGTGTGTCTTCCCTGGCCTTTAGGGTCAGAGGTCAGTTTAGTTTTGGGATGGGACATAATCCAGTAGGTTGCACTAGTCTGCAAGTGTGTGCAGTGGATGGTGGTTCTCTTTAAAGCTCCGGCTGTGTGTGTGGATTTTATCACGCACATCGAGGACGGTTTAAACTGGAAATGAAAAACATGTTATTGACGTGTGTCTTTGGGTGGCAGTCTGTCACAATGTGTCTTAAAAATGTCTGTCAACACAGTTTCATTGACTAAACCTAAAATCATTTTGTTCACATTTAGACAACAGTGGCGGTCGATGTGCTCAGGAGTCCAGTGTTCGGTGTTGACTGGTTCACCCAGTTTGTTTTTATCAACGGCCCACAGAGACCACTGCAGAGATGACTGCTGAGCTGAAGCCACAGCATCACATCTGTCCCAACACATGAGCCAGAGGAGTGAGAAGTGATCTCTGAGTCTCTTATCATTCACCTTCTACCTTTTATACCTCACTGACAAACCCTGGCATCTGTTTTTATCTGGAGCAACATCTGGGCAAATTAACTGCTGCAGTGAAAGTGGGCATGGCAGTTTGGCCTTTTAAAACCGGCATGACTGATATATCATCACATTTATTTT
>JARVGS010001792.1:31969019-31982892 GCA_031762315.1 Hypsolebias antenori | reverse complement strand
CTCCGTACAGTACTGTATTCCTCCGCCGCTGCACCGCGTAACTGTATTCTTCCGCCGCTGCGCCGCCGCGTTACAACGTTTAACGTCGTAAAACCATTGTAAAACTGACGTAAAACCGACGTAACCGCGTAACATGAATAAGGGAGATGCTGTCGTAACTACAAAAACGTCGTAACTCGAGACCGTCGTAACCCGAGGACTACCGTACAGTGGGAATGTCTGGAAAACCCTGAAAGGGAAGGCGAGACATCAGAAGCTGTGTGGAGTAGTTACATAATGCAGGTTGTAGATTTCTTACATGTTGGTAGATGTGCAGCATAGAGAGGGATTCCAGATTAGAGGAGGTCTTCACCTGCTTTGAATGTTATCATCCATTAAATGGCCGGTAGTAGTTATCATCCCCATAGGTTGCGTTCAGACCGTCCCTCCTGTACCTCCTAGTAGGCTTAACGGGGGTTAGGTTAAGTGTCAAGGTTCAGAGGTTACGTTTAGGGTCAGTGCTCTGAGTCAAATGTAAGGTTAGGTTTTGGAAAAGGGTTAAACAAAGCTAAAAAAAAATACAGTTTTAAATGCGGGCAAAGCGGTATATTATCAGCAATAAGAACCGTACCGTTAAACCTACTAGGAGGTAGGGGGGATAGTCTGAACGCAGCCTGTGGGGATGATAACGACTAATAAAAAGCCATTTAATGGGCTGATAACGTTCAAAGCCGCTGAGGTCTTGCTGGAAGGAGTACAGGCGGAAGAGGGAAGTGGTTGGAAGGCGTAGGAGCAATCGAAGGTGTTCCACAAGGTAGGACCGTAACTCACAGGTAGACACAGGGTTCGAAGAGCCAAGGACTGACGCCGCGCTTCAGGACAGGAGGATCAGGAGTCAGGTTCTGTGTGAAATCAAAGAGAACACAAGGTAAAATTAATTTAATTCCTGCCTCTCGTTAGTGGGATGAATCTCCAGCTCTGGACTCAGGAACGTGTAGTAAGAGCTAGAATCAAGTGTATGAGTTCCTGAAAGTTAGTGTTGGTGATCCGTGCTCACAGATTATTTGTATTCTGCCAAATTAGGTAATCACATTGAAAGAATGAGAATGTTTAGAGCCAACGCACATGACAGTAGAAAACCAGGTTTTTCTAGGATACGATAGAAATCTGCGAGCACAAAAAGCAGCAGTAGCAGCTAGCTGTGTCTAAAGTCCTACACAATGTCCAAACAGTTAAAAAGGTCAGAGCGGTGAAAACTCTAAAATAACAACTGTTCTTTGCACCTTCAAGGTTTTAGTTTTTTTTTTTTTTTTCTGCTCCATTGGTCCAGTTCTTCAAACCGAGCTGTTAATGTGACATGGATTTTCTGTCTTTGAAGCAGGACTGCAGCCAAACATAAATAGATTTATAATTTAGACTTTGAAAAAAATCTGAATTATTCAAAGCCTGACTGATTTGCTCGCCACTGATTTAACTGGAAATTAATTCAGTCGATTCGGCATCATTTGATGGTTCCCCATTGGAGTCTGATACAAATGGACACTCCCTTGTGGCCAATTTAAACCATCTCAGCTTTTTCCTCAAACCAAATGCTTCCTCATCCCTGCTTCTTCCATGATCAGTATAACCCAAGTGCATTTTTCTTCTACTGAACCATCTTGACACAAAACTGGCTCCTTGGTTTGCAGTTACTTCCACAAAGAAACAACAGCTGGAACCATCTGGAAGTTAGCGCAGTTCCTCACACAGCACAAATAATGAAAACAGAGCAGATCAATACACTGTGTGCCAGCGTTTCTTCTCCTCCGGTTTAATTACACCACCTCGATCCAGCCTCGCCTTTGGGTCTGTGGGGTTGTAGTCAGCTCCTATCAATTAAGTCGTGCCAGCTCATTTGGAAGTGATTGAGGCTGACGTCCTTCGTGATTTGCCCTTTATCTCCCACAAGTTAAAAAAAACAAGATAAACTCCTGCAATGCCAGATGAAAGTGAAAGGGTTTACAATGATAACTATTTGTCAGCTGTGGAAGCTGACTTTTTAAAAAAAAAAACGTCTGTGTCCTCTGGGTTTATTATTGGTTGGACAAAGGTTAAATGGACACGTTTGTTGTCTGATATAGCTTTATAAAAAAAAACAGATGCTGTGATAGATTTCACTCAATCCACCTTGTAACCTGAGAGGAGATGCTCCCTTTTAATAAAAGACAAAATCATTTTTAACATACTGACCTACAAATGCAACACATAACAATGTAACTCTTCCTCTAAATTATAAGCTACACTGACCACCTGAAAGTGTCAAAAGTTTAAAGAATGAATCTGAGATTATGGCACTCGCCAAATCTCTGAAAGTTGTGGTACAGTTGTCATTTTTTTTACTTTATCCAGGAAAATCTGTTGTGTTTTTGATTGTTTTTTGGTTAAAGCAAACATATTAAGTCATTTGGCCTTCAGAAAGTTGTGCTCCAGAGTTGTATAATTTACTTATTTTGTGTGTGTGTGTGTGTGTGTGTGTGTGTGTGTGTGTGTGTGTGTGTGTGTGTGTGTGTGTGTGTGTGTGTGTGTGTTGCTAGAAAGGAGAGATGAAAAGGCCCTTTGTATCTGGGAGGTCAGGACTATTGACCAGTAGATGTGTGAGTAGAGTCCGAGCTTGGCTTTCCCACAGTCTGTCTGTCGCTCGCAGCCATGCACCCTCGGTCAACAATCGAAGTGTGCCATGGCTGAACAATCAGCAGTTTTATTGGAGGCAGCTCAAAGGAAGAGAAAGCAAAGGAGCTCTGGGTTTCTGCTTTCATGATTCATTTAGAAACATCTTCAATGTGTTGAATACAGACATATTAAGACTGACTTTTTTGCAGCAAATTTCCACAGAAACCATCTTAGATCCATAATTTCCCTGCATATAACTAATCTAAAAAGAGACTTTTTTAAATATTTGTTATTTTGCAACCTCAGAAATCAGCGTTTAGTTTTGGAGTCTCGTTCATTTGCCTAAAACCCATCACAAATTACACCAGTACAGTCGAATATTTAGTTTATTCAACAGAAATCTAAAGAAGTTTAGTGTTGCTCAACCTGAATTAGCTTTAATTTAAGTGTTGTAACCACTGACAGTGGAGGGTTATTCCACTTTTCAGATCCATAATGATTTTATTAATGGCTTTTCTCTGGAAGCCAGCTGTTTTATTACTCCCTGGAGGAATCTCCAGAGCTTCAGCTTGTTTTCCCCTGAGCAACTGCAGAATGAAGAGTGAGATAAGCAGCAGCTCCTGATAAGAGACAAACAGCTCGTCGCTCTCATTCTGCTGGTTTTAATGAGAACGGTTTAATCTCTGCTTGACACCCGGAGATGCTTCACCTCTCATCTGATTCTAGCCTCAGCCCACCTGAGCCTTGTGGCTTTAATGTGATATTTCAAAATAAAATGAGCAGCAGATTTCCTCCAGAGACATTAGAGGACATCCTGAAGAAGCCACCTGATGGAAATCATGAGATGGACCAGAGGGGATCCTTTAACACTTATTTCAGCTTCTGAACGACAATCTGTCGTGAAGGAAATGTGCAGAAAGAAATGATCAAAAGCAGCTCGCAGTCATCCTGCGGGAGTTTCAGGAAAAGAAGCACGAAGCCGTTTCTGTGACGGCATCACTCTTTTGGTTTGCAGTCTCAAACTGGGGGTCCCTGCTCCCAGTTTGAGGGGCCTCCAGCAGCAGAACTGGGTGCTACACGAGGCTCAGAGAACCATGTTAGGTGTTCAAGTGTCCAACATGGTGCACACATGTGTAATCTGAGGGGATTTATTTTTTTATTTAATTCCTGACTGTGTTGGAAATGTATTTACAAATATATTACCTCACAGTGAGATTATTAAAAATGTGTTTGTGTTGCGTGTTGTTCTTCTCTATACAGATAAAGTAAATGTGTTTTTATTTTGTATGTAATGTATAGTTGGCTAAATAAAACAATGTAACTACACAAAGTGCTTCATTGCAAGGTGACTTAATCTGGAATAAAATCTAAGCTCATGCAAAATGTGTAAAAACAATTGCAGGGAACAATTCAAACTTGTTTCTGCTTAGATGTGACAAACTTGTTGCTTAAACATCAGCGTGTGCAGCTGGTTGAAGTTTAGAGCTTGTGTTTTTATTTCAGCAATTAAAAAATAAAATTAAAAAATACATCTATACAATGTCTGGAATTAGTTTGTATTCTGATTTCCAGTTTTTGGACTTTTTTGTGACTTATGCTGACGTGTCCACAGGTTTGAAGGGGAATAAGAGGTGGCGTTTTAAACTACTTACAGACATTTAAAATGAACTTAACTCTAGTTTTTAGGAAACCAGACAGTTTAAGGTTTCATGCTGTAGAAAAATGATTAACTTAGACACTTGCTATATTATTTATTAAAAAAATTATTTCAGCTTAAAGATACCTGTAGGTGTCAGTACAACAACATAAGGACTTAATGTGATCAAATAAACATTCTAATATATTAAAGAGCTTGTATTCCTTGAACAATGTATCTGGCCCCACTGCCTTTCAACTCAGAGTTCCATGGATCCATCCATCCATCATTTTTACCTGCTGCTTCCTTTTTGGGTTGCAGGGTCACTGGTGTCCATCTCTAGCAGTCATTGTGTGCGAGGCAGGGAACACCCTGGACATGTCTCCAGTCCATCACAGGGACACATAGAGACAAATGAGACAAACAATGATTCACTCTCTCACTCACACTTAGGGACAATTTAGTGTTACCAGTCAGCCTAACATGCATGTTTTTGGTCTGTGGGACGAAACTGGAGTACCCGGAGAAAACACACACATGCACGGAGAGAACATGCAAACTCCACCCAGAAAGGTCCTGAGCTGAAATTTGAACCGGCAGCCTTCTTGCTGAGAGGCGACAGCTCTACCAACTGAGCCGTCCAGAGTTTTTAACTAAAATCCTCTTATGAGAAAGAATGAAGTTTTGAGTCTCAGCTACTAATGCTTCAAATTTTAACTACCGGTAAATGTCTGCAAGACAGCCTGAGTTAATTTTTTTTTAAGTCACTGAACTGTGGCGGCCATCTTGAATCACGTTGACTCGGAAAGCTAATCATTTGTTGGCGTACATCCAATTTTTTTTTTCTGAGTTTCATTAAATCTGACCGGGGTTCATGAGATGGACAAACTACTCACGCTAGGACTAAGGAGTCAGCCTCCTCACCACCACAGACATCTACTTTGTACACCTCCAGATGTATAAGAGAGCCACCTGCATCATGAAGGACCCCACTCACGCAGCACACAAACGTTTTGCCCCGCTCCCCTCAGCAAGGAGGTTAAGGAGCATTAAGTGTAGAACCACTAGACTGAGGAACAGCTTCTACCCTGAGGCTGATAGACTCATGAATATCTAACCAGAATAATCACTGTGAAAAACAGAAAATCACTGTAATGCCACTTTGATTGGTGACATGTGACTTATCTGTGCTGCTGATGATCTCATGCTGCTGATTATCTCATGCTACTGTATTCATTCATACCTATCTGCTCACCATGGACTCATGTTCGGGCTGCTGTTGTTATGTCATATTGTTTTACATTATTAATTCAATTCAGTTTATTTATATATCACCAAATCACAACAAAGTTGTCTCAGGGCACTTTACAGGAACATTCACACACATAGAAAAGCCACTTAGTAAAGTTCTTTATCTAAGGAAGCAGCAGACAAGTTGAATCTTCACTTCGTTGCAGTCTCCCATCCTGAACAAGCACAATGGCAACAGTGGAAAGAAAAAAACTCCATTTTAACAGTAAGAAACTTTCAGCAGAACCAGACTCAGGACAAGCGGCCGTCTGGTTTGACCGGCTGGTTGAGAGGACAGGAAGGAGAAACAAACGAACACAGAATGGTATATTAGTGTATATTAGTATATTATGGTATATTAATGTTTAGTGTACATCTTAGATCCTTATTTACTGTTTATTTTTATACTTTATAGTTTGCTATTTTTGGATGTAACTGGGATCTTGAGTACATCATTTCATTCCACCTCATGTACCACATGAGATGTGAATGACAGTAAAATTGACTTGAACTTGAAAGTTGCCTTAGTTGCGCAACAAATCTGAGCACTAACACCAACCCATGCAGACAAACTGTTGCACCTCCTTCTTTTTGGCTCTTCGTGGACTTCACCACCACTGACCAGTTTCCAGTCACTTCAGATGTAAACAAATGCACGTGCTGCTTGGCATCCAGTCACAGATTCAAACTTCATGACTTTTGGATGATTCTTTCTGACTTCAGTGAGTAACCTTGGGAAACGCCCAACACAAGACAAGTTCTTCTCAGACGTGTAACACTGAACGTGTTCAGTGGACATTTAACTTTGGAACTTGTTCTTATGACAGAAGACTCAAGACGGCCTCTCCGCAGCAGCAGGAACTGGATAACGTGTCCCTTCATTGGACCCATATGGTGACACTGGGCCATCAGAGGCGTACAGAGATTTGACCTCAAGGGTTGTCCCTGGGTGGTGATGCATCAACGTTTTTATTTTTGGTTTAAATGTACAAGAAATTCTGGCTAAAAGTAGAAAATTCTGCCTTTCCTGTGCTCCTCTTCTGCGATGAAGAGTCAGGAAGTCACGCAGAAGGTAAACAATGTTCTAAAAGGAGCTCCCGTCCTGGTCCTCATGGCCCACGTCCAGTTGATAATGGACTGTGCCCACCAGTCATCCTTCATGAACCCCCACCTTCTGGAGCAGTCTACACCAGCCTCGGTGTGGAGTGACCTGCCAGCGCTGCTCAGCGGCGACTCTCCTCGGATCAGGTATATGTCAGGTCTTCAGGTCACAGATCTCGTTCTGGGCATCAAGTCATCCGGCGGCGCTAAGAATGTGTCAACGCAGCTCCACCAATCACAGCGAGCGCTTGGCAGCCTGATGCTAATTACAGCGATCCATCATGTCAGGCGCTCCCTGCCACCACATGTTTGTTTTGATCTCTTCCTCTGCAGTACAGTGACAGTGAAAGATGAGGGCGCATGTGGCCGGGCGGCACCGTGCCACGGCAGCTGCTCCGGGTCCCAGCTCAGCTCCGGCCACAGCCACGCCACAAAACTTCATGGGTCTGGAAAGAGAGGGCTCAGTAGTGTGTGTGTGTGTGTGTGTGTGTGTGTGTGTGTATGTTTGTGTGTGTGTGTGTGTGTGTATGTTTGTGTGTGTATGTGTGTGTGTGTGTGTGTGTGTGTGAGGGAATATGGCTCATGTGCTAATTGCAGACCCAAACGTGTAACTTTAGGTGGTGGGGGGATTAAGGCATGTTGACTTGTGTTCACTGGGGGGCTAAAGTGACACTCAAGTTCCTCCGAAGCGGACAGTTCCTGGAGCCCCCTGGAGTTTTTTTGGGGGGGTCTAGGTCACATTAAGGGGGTACTGTGTGGCCTGTTAGGGCAGCCCTCATGACCAGCTTCTCTAAAACAAGCACTGCTGTGTCCGTAATGTCAAACACTTCCTCCATCTGCATCCATTAGGCAGCTCTGGTGGTGGCGAGGAGAAGAAAAACAAAAGCCCCAGGATTTACACGGAAGAAAGTTTCTTTCTTTGTAGCTCTGAGGCAGAAAGAAAATGTTCACACTGAGCCATTCACCACGCAGACAGAGCACATTGTAAATGGTTGATTTATTACCTTAATCTATAATACATTATCTGTAGGTTATTTTCTATTAAACAGTCTCATTTCTTTAATTCACTGAGTTTACAACATTCATTCTGTATTGTGATAAAAAAGATTCCTCTTCAGTTCAAAAGGTTTTAGAACAAATATGTTGTTATTTGGCAGCACAATGTATCAGTGGTTAGCACTGTTGCCTCACAGCAAGAAGGTCCTGGGTTCAATCTCCGGTTGGAACTGGGGTCGTTCTGTGTGGAGTTTGCAGGCTCTTCTCCTGCTTGTGTGGATTTTCTCCAGGTATGCCGTTTTCCTCCCACAGACCAAAAACCTGCACGTTAGTCTGCCTCCAGGCCTGCCTTGCAAAAGAGATCTGTGATCTCAGTGGGATTTGCCTGGTTAAATAAAGGTTAATATTTAAATAAAATACTTATAAAACATCCTTTAAAACATGACATATTTCATGCAAATTATTTTAAATGGTCTTATATTATGGCAGGACATCATCATGAAAATAGACATTTAAAATGTAGACAACCAGAACAAAAGTCATAAACTGATACACGTTGAACACATTATGAATTTTGGTAGTTTAGTAAATTACAATTGCACTCCCCCGATCTCACACTCATATTATTATATTATATTATATCATAATATATTATATTATATATATTATATTATATTATATCATAATTAATTATATAATGTTATAATATATTATATCATAATATATATATTATATTATAATTAATTATATTATGTTAAATTACATTATATTATATTATATCATAATATAAAATTTAACATATTATATTATATTATGTTATATTGTATTATATTACATTATATTATATCATATTACATTAAATTATACAGTATTATATATTATAAAAATATATTATATTATGTTACATTGTATTGTATTATATTATGGTAAATTATACTATATTATGTTACGTTACAATATATTATATTATATATTATATTATATTATGTTATATTGTATTGTATTATATTATATATTATATCATATTTTGTTATATTGTATTGTATGATATTATGTTATATTATATTACATTATGTCATATTATATATTATATCATAATATATTATATTATGTTATATTGTATTGTATTATACAGTATTGTTAAATTATACTATATTATGTTATTTTACATTGAATTATATTATGTATATTTCCACATTTTTTACCTTCAAATAGACGTCCAAAATGTGTTAGGAATTTTTTTGTCTCCAAACCCTATGTGTTATTTTTCACCACTTTTATTGTCAGTCCAACAGATCTCACTTGTAAATGAGTCTTCGGGGCTCAGTGTGATTTATCTGTTTAAATAAAGGTTGAATGAATGAATATATTATATCATATTATATTACATTATATTATATTATGTTATGTTGTATTGTATTATATTATATATTATATCATATTATATTATATTATGTTATGTTAAATTATATTATATTAGTTTTGATATATTGTTAAATAAATAAATAAATAAAATGGCATGCAAACACACATGCACACAAAACAAATAAGAAAAGATGTGTTTTGTTTACCAACATAAAGTTAAGCTAAAATCAGTTTTTGTATTTGTGCTCTCCATGTTTATTCTTTTTTATTCGTTGTATTTTTTTCTGGAGTGATGGGGCTCACCATTACTTGCATCCAGGCGTTCCACGGGCGCCCGTCATCACCTGGTGTTTTGTAAAACGTGTGTGGAGCCACTGACAGACGAACGAGGCAGCAGGACAGGCAGAACTCTTTCTCATCATACGTGTTGAAGCCGCCTCCCATGCGGCTCTCCGAGGGCCTCAACACCCGAGCGGGAGAGAAGAAACTTGTTTGGGTCTGATTTTTCAGCTCATTAATCTTAACTGGTCACAGAGTTTGTTTCGCAGGTTGGCATCTTTGAGCCAGCTCGGATGTAATGATATTTTCTCCAACGTGTTCTCGCCTGTTCGTGTCTCTGCAGCTGACGTCACTGTCCTACATACCGAGCTGTGTTTACACGCCGAGCGTCAGACGTCACTACCACCCAGTCTGAATTTACTGTTCACATCAGGTTTTAGTTTGATTTATTCAATGCCAACATCATTAGTTGCAGTTTTCTTTTCCAAATGAGTAGACATAATAACACACCTTATTCACCACATTTTTTATTCACGAGAAAGTCAGAATCTGGGAAAGAGTTTCAATTCTAGTTAACAGTATGACAGCAAACTACAAAGGAGGCAAATTTGTAAAGAAATGATCAATATAATAAAAAAAGTACATCGTATTATAGAGTTTTCTCTTAGAAAACATTATTTAAAATACAAATATTTAGTAGCTGTACAGATTTGCCAGCAGCTGCACAATGACTAAGATTATTTCAGAAGTGCATTGATGTTTATTTGGCAGCTGTCATGCATTTTGTCCCAGATTAAATAATAAATTCATTATATTAGGATGCAACATTTGCATTTTGTGGTTGTACATTATTATTTTTTCCTCTTAAATATATCAAAGGAGGATGAAATCTGAAGAAGACATGTGTATTTTATTCCATTTCCTCTAAGCTATATAAATCCCACATGATGTCTGTGCACAGTGAGCGCTTCAAACCCAAGTTCAGTTTCTTGTTCGTGCACAAAAACTTGGACAATCAAGGCGATTCTGATTTTCTTGTCCTGGCTGCAGAAATCCATGCCTTTGAGTTTTTCATTATGAAAACATCTGTGGAGCTTCTATGGCAGATCTGCAGTGAGGAATGTTTGGATGAAGGGATGGTATGAGTGTGTGCACGTGTGTGTGCATGTAAGTGTGTGATGCAGGCCTTACAAAAAGCAGTAGCTCCCCTCTGTGGTTTTCCATTGTAAGAGCACCTGGAGCTGCAGGGGGAGAGGTGGGCACTGGACGTCCAGACCTCAAGGACAAAAAGACTGTGGGACTCTGATGCTTGTTCTTGTTTCCAGTTTTGATAAACGCAAATCCAGTAAATCTGTTCAACTACATCTGATCAAAAAGCAGAGCACAAGGAGGAAACGATCTAAATGCTGCTGCGATGACTTAACACACACACTGTACCTGCGTTCCTCAACCTGTGTTCAAACTAAAACCGTTCCTGTCACCACCTCCACCTCCCCATGACCATGACAATAAATCCTCCATGATCACACCTCATCAGATCCTCACCTGAAAACTATTAGCTCACGTTGTGTTTCAGCCTGTGATGTGATTTTAACACACACACACTCTCATGTACAGTTATGAATTGATTTCTCACACACGTTTAGGCTCCAGGCGCTTCGTGCTGGTGTTCTGGTAAAACTGGGACATTCCTTGGTTGCAGGATCAGGTGTCCCCGTCCTCTGCAGACAGCTTGTGCCCTCTTTGGACACTGGACACTCCACTGCCCCCCACCCTCCAAATATTTACCTGACATGTCTCCATGGGTGGTGGCCCATCTAAAGAAACATGTATACACACGTTCACAATGATGGATTTTTCAGCATACACACACAAGGTTTTTACTGGTTTGTGTTTTGAAAGCTGATATGGATGTTGTTTAGGCTCAGCCCAGAAAAAGATTCAGGACATTTTTTTTTTTTAGTATTTTTATAGAAAACAGTGCACACATAACATTTAAAACATGTCTCTTTTAGCAAACCAGACAAAACAACGTCTGCATCGCAACATATTGATTGAAGTTTTTATTCATGACCAGTTCTTTTGGTCACTCCAGAAGAACTGTGAGACAAACACACACACAAAGGTCCATTCCCTGTCAGGCCTCATTGGAGTCGACACTTTGAAGTTGTCGGCTGCTTGTTTACTGATACAAATTAGCACGCTGGCAGCCTTCAGAGGAGCAGAGAGCGTGGCCGGCTTTCTGGGTGGTGGGTCCAGCTTCTGACACAGCAACTCAACTCATCTTCCATCCATTCTGCTCTCCACCGTCATATCCCCCCGCAGTGGAGGAATGCTTTCAGCTGAACCCTCCCGCTATAAGATCCTGTGTCAGGCCACTAGAGGCTGGCCTAAATAGACCTCAGGGGGTTCTCAAAGTGTCCGGTCTTGAGCTGCAGGGCCTCCTGGACCCCAGATCTTTGACATGTATTTATTACATGACCTTTTGTTACAGTGAAGACCATGAAGCTGGAAATAATCTGATACTGAAAGATTTTTTTACAACATTTGAAGCAGGATGACTTGTCACTAAACTTAATGTACCTTAGAAAAATATTCACATCTACTGTAAATTATTTATTTTAGTAGCATCTAACAAGGTTACGTCAGGTTCTCTAATCCGTCCAGAGGGCCTGACGCAACCTTGCTAGATTTTTTTTTTTTTTTTTTTACCTGGATTATTGAGCAGGCATCAGGATGTTTTAGTACAGCTGAATTAAATGTGATGCCACTGACCTGCTGTAAAGAAACTAACTGCTTCAAAATGTCAAGGTGTTGAGCAAAATCCATCCATCCATCATCTTTACCAGCTTCTTCCGTTTTGGGTCATGGGGATCACAGGTGCCCATGTCCAGCCATCACTGTGTGAGGTGAGGGACATTCTGGACAGGTCTCCAGTCCATCACAGGGACACATGGAGACAAACGAGACAAACAACCATTTACTCTCTCACTCACACCTAGAGACAATTTAGAGTTACCAATCAGTCTAACATGCATGTTTTTGGTCTGTGGGAGGAAACTGGAGTAGCTACCCGGAGAAAACCCACACATGCACGGAGAGAACATGCAAACTCCACCCAAAAAAGGTCCCCGGCTGGGATTCGATCCAGCGACCTTCTCGCTGAGAGGTGGCCGCTCTACCAACTGAGCCACCATGCCGCCCAAAACACGAAGAACATGAAATCTAAATTCTGACAGAAAAGATAAAGGCTTTTTTTTTCTTTTTGAATTTATTATTAAATTACTCAAAATAATAAAGTTTGACAAAACACAGGCAGAAATTACATGGAAATCTTACTGAGCCTGAATTATTTTTAATGACCACTGTACCAGTATTTTAATCTGTAATTGCCAACACCTGTGAAGCAGATTACTTTGTATCAAAATTCATTCAACCTTTATTTATTTATACAGGTTAGTCTCATTGAGCCTCGAGGTCTCTTTTACAAGAGAGACCTGACAAATAAAGAACCAGATGAGGTACAGACAGCAGTAGACGACAATGACAACAGTAGACAATAAAAGAAAGAATTGAAAAAAATATATTTTTTTAAATTATATTAAAAATGAAACAAAAACAGCCACTAAAAACAGGAACATGTCTGCGTTGGTTTGTACTTAGCAAATGTTTGAAGTCACTTAAGAGAGGTCTAGGTCAAGCACTTCAGATCTTTTTGCAAGATATTCCAGGAAACAGACTACTCGAGTAATCTACACATCGACTCCTAGGACATCTATCGAGTTTTTTTTAATTTCACATCGAGCATTCATAGTGATGTCATCACGTCACAGTTACAGAACAGAAAATGAATCAACTTCCTGTTTGGAGGGCGTTGCAAACTGGTGTTACACTATATTCTGTGACCAACGTATATTCTGACCATAGGGGGCGGTGTTGCATGCACTGTTGCAGGTCACACAATTATGATGTAACACCGGGTCCAATGACTGAACCAGAACCAGCTTACGCTGACTTTGTTTCATAAACAAAAAGCAAAAAATAACTCTAAACCTGTTAAAAAAAACCTATAAACATAATTATCTCTAAAAGTAACCATAATGTGCACCACCGCAGGCGGCGGTGCGGGGTGGTCAACTGGCCCACTGTTTTTACTTTCGTTTTTGACTTACCACACGTTTCTTTCACTTTTGCCGCTTAATAATAATAACTAATAGTTTTGGTTTTCCTGTGACTTATCTGTAGAATGATAAATGGTAGTCCAGCATAATGTACACTCCCAATGTTTTGTTGGTCTTTTTTTTTTTGTAAATAATAAATGATTTTTTTTGTGTGTTTTTATTTATTTATTTATTTGCATCTTGAGATCCTATGACATCATCAACTACTCGAGCTTTATTATGTTAATGTTGAGTTTAAAATTGATGTACTCGTTCAACCCCTAGTCTGCAATGAGGGGACACTGCATGTAATAATGTCCTTATAGCGCACGTTGTAGCTACACTCACGCAGAGACATGTAGGAGGAGATGTATGAAGGCAACAGACCAAGAAGTGATTTAAAGATGAAAATGTACCA
>JARVGS010001792.1:31925416-31938233 GCA_031762315.1 Hypsolebias antenori | reverse complement strand
TCTGACTTACGTCAAATTCGGTTTACGACGCCGCGTGAGAACGGATCTCCGTCGTAAGTCGAGGACTACCTGTATTAAAATAACTGTAGATTGCACTGCGTCTGTCTGCAGTGGAAATAAAACCCGAGAAAACATATCTTAAGTTACATTATTTTAGACCTTCTCTCCAGAGTTGCCAATTGAAGGACAGCTTTCCTCTTTTCGCTGCTCTAAGTTAGGATGGGCAGTAATGAAAACAGAATTGATACAGCTGGGTTAAAAAGGGAGAGAACAGAAAGAAAAGTAATTAAGATTCTGCAGTGGGGACTGTTTGGGAGCTGCCCGAAGCGAGCCTGTGGGCAGAGTACATAAATGACACGGAGAATAAAATATGGCTGTTTCTGACCAATAGGAAACCTTTCAAAATCTGTTTGACTCTCTCTTCATTTGGAAACAATATCCTTTAAATAAAATATTGTGCCGCTCCGGAACATTTTAGCTTAGTTTTAGATATTTCAAATTTTACCCTTTGGACGTTTCTTTGCACTTTTCAAGACTGATGCAAGTTTCTTGAATTGCACTCAGATAAAGGTTTATTCATCAATGTTCCATACTTTTAAATGACTGAATCTGTGTCAAGGGTTTAAAATAAATAAATAAATAAATAAATAAAATAAAAATAAAAACTCAGATGAGTCCTGGTGTCCTAGACGAGCTCCCAATTAACAGTACTGTAAAGCTCACAAAGCTAATGGCGTTGCAGAGAAGCGACAGTTTCCATGCTCATTGACTATGCATGAGCATCTGGTCAATGTGGATGGGTTATCTGATCACAGTGCTCCCCCTGAGAGACGCCTGATGTGTTTCCCTGCGCACAAGATAAACAAGCTGGCAAGCAGAGAGCGCGCGGAGTCACGCTCCACACCCACGTTGCCGCCTCTGTGCCGGTTACAAATGCAACTTTGGACTAAACTGAACGTAGCACAAGCTGTTGTTGAACATGAAACTGTGAAACAATGGAGAAAGTCATTTGTAATTTACACATCAACCACAGCTGAATTCTGGGAATGGGATTTATTTTTGTTTTATTTTATTTACGCATGAAAAACAAGAAATTTACCAAATGAGCTCAGATGCGGACACTATACTGTGGTAATGGTCCTGTAAGTTATTGTCTTTGGTCATAATTAAGACATTGTGTTAACATATGTTCCTAAAAAGTGGGTAAAAACAGGACACTATCTTCTCTGTGGTCCACACAGCTCTCACCC
This sequence comes from Hypsolebias antenori, assembly GCA_031762315.1. Classification (NCBI taxonomy): domain Eukaryota; kingdom Metazoa; phylum Chordata; class Actinopteri; order Cyprinodontiformes; family Rivulidae; genus Hypsolebias; species Hypsolebias antenori. The sequence goes on along the minus strand of JARVGS010001792.1, from coordinate 31,936,983 downwards.
TCCTGGAGCCGAAGTACTGTACTCCTATGTCCCTGTACTCTTTGTGGACTTCACATCCGCCTTCGTCACCCTGATCCCCCAGACTCTGGTTGATAAACTCCTCACATTCGGACTAAGCCCCTCCATACGCAACTGGGTCCTGGATTTCTTAACCAACAGGCCGCAGTCTGTGAGGATCCACAACTTCTCTTCCTCCACCATAATCCTCAACACTGTCTTCCCTCAGGGCTGTGTGTTGGGGCCCCACCTGTTTACTCTGCTCGCATATGACTGCTCACCCATCCAGGCTGTCATACTGTAAAGTTTGCAGACAAAACAGCGGTGGTTGGATGCATCACAAAGAGTGATGAGTTCAGCTACAGGTAGGAGGTGGAACAAGGAGGGTTGGTGCAGGAAGGGCAATCGCCACATCGATGTGAAGAAGGTGAAGGAGACTGTGGATTTCAGAAGGGGCAGACACACCCATCTGCCTCTGCACATAGGAGGATCTGCAGTGGAAGTTGTCTCCAGTTGTAGGTACTTGGGTGTTCACCAGAGTAACGGCTTCTCCTGGGGCAACATCACTAACAGTCTGATCAGGAAGACACATCAATGACTCTACTTCTTCAAGCAGCTGAGGCGAGCTGGACTCGGGAGCTCATTCCTCACCTACTTCTACAGGTGTGCAGTGGAGAGTGTCCTGTGCTATTTGTTAATCAGCTGTAATTATTTTTGTTTTTATTTTAAGCCTGTATTTTGCATTTCTGCAAAGCACTTTGTGATTTTATCTATGAAAAGTGTTATATAAAAAGTTTACTTACTTACTGGAGAGAGAAAAGCTTTGCAGAGAGTGGTGAAGGCTGCACAGAAGATGTTGGAAGAGTGTTGGAGTTAAGTCTCCCCACCATCACAAACATCTACACCTCCAGATACAGGAAGAGAGCCACCTGCATCATGAAGGACCCCACTCACCCAGCACACACACTGTTTGCCCCGCTCCTCTCAGGCAGGAGGTTGAGGAGCATTAAGTGTAGAACCACTAGACTGAGGAACAGCTTCTACCTGTCTTCCCTGTTTTTCTGCTATTAGTGCTTAGTGTGTTTTTAGTTAACATTTTTCTTAGTTCATATCTTGGATCTTATTACTGTTTTTCTTTTACACACAATTTAACACTTTTGTTGGATGGACCCTGTGTACACAATTTTGTTCCACCACATGTACTACACGTGGTGTGAATGACAAATAAAGAACCTTGAATCCTTGAATAAACTGTGTTAGAAGCACAAAAATTAAAAGCAAAAACCATTGAATATTGTTTACTTTGTCAACTACCGGTATGTCATGTTGTATTTTAAAGTTTTGTTAAAAAACATAAATTCATTCATTCAACCTTTATTTAGACAGTTTAATCCCATTGAGCTTTGGGGACTCATTTGCAAGAGAGACCTGAAATTATCATGTTGATTGACAAAATAAAACAACACATTTATTCTGAAATATTCTGGTTGGTACCAAATGTATTGAGATGCAGTGACCAGTCATTTTGTTGTTTGACCCTAAATAATATCACTAAGATCATATTTATCTATTTATTTATTTGTATTAGATACAGAACATCCCTAACATTACACGGTCTTAACGTCCAGATGCAGTTTTACTGCTGGTCTTTACAAGCGACAGTTGTCTACTGGGAAAATCCGAATCGTGCCCATAATAGAACACGGATGATTGACTTCTGGCTTTGCTCAGGGTTTTCCTTTGACCGAGTTAACATCAACAATATTAACAGCAGACCCCTACCCCCACCCTTCTCGTTTCTGTAAATATGTTGCTCACTTATTTCTTGCATGTTGTTGGCAGTCCTAGCTGGTATTATTTCACTCCAGGAGATTAGTTGGGGATAGTTTCCTCTACAAGATCTAGTCGACTTGTTCACAGGAAAGAGACAGGCAGGGCATGTACTGTAGCTGTACCAGTGATGCATCTAGTGGGGCTAAAAATAAGGCTTCTGACACTCGTCTGTCTTTCCACTTCACCTTCCTAACTGAACTCACAACTGTAACACAGCACCCTGAAATGGGCTGCAGTTAATAGTGAATTTGTTGTTGCTAGAGCCGAGGTTATTCCTCCTACATCTCTGGGTGAATCACGTTGCCACTTCCCAAGAGAAGACGTTCTGTGTCTCAGAGGACGGCTGTTCTTTTGTTCGTCTGCGTGTCCGATTTGAGTCACTGCCAAATCTCCTGTAGCTTCCAGTGCAATACTTGATGGGAAGCAACAACTTATGGATAAATGAAGGAACAGGGTTAAACTCAAATGACTGCTGATATTTTGTCATACACTTGAGATCAGTTCCACTACTCATGTTCTTAAAATAATTTCAGTGATTTCATCCACAATCATCCTTTTTGTTTTTTGAACCGTTTCGCTTGGTATGAAGTTATTTGAGTCTACATCCTCTGTCTGTAAACACACTACACCAGACAGAAATTATATACCCTTGTTTTTGTGGGTTGTCACATGGTTTTTACTGTATGGGCTGTAAAGTGGTCTGTTACATTTGTCTGTGATTATGGCAATATGATATCGGAGTTACCGTTAAATGGTCTGTCTGTCTGCTCAAGTCACCAGGACACAGTTATCTTTCAGCTAATTCCCATCATATTCTTCTTTGCTCCAGAGGTTTACTAATGAGGACCACCTGGCTGTACATAAACACAAGCATGAGATGACGCTGAAGTTTGGACCTCCTAGAACCGACTCTGTTATCATTGCAGGTATTGTTGAACGTTTGCACTCAACATTCAGTTTTAGCTTTGTGTACTCTACAAGCTACACTGTGACTTAGAACAAGTGCTACTGTGCTGCACTTTATTTAGACCTGTGTAAAGCTTTTGATACTGTAGACCATGACATCTTATGCCATAAACATCAGATATTAGTTTCTCAGACCACACCATCAGTTGGTTTTCTAATGATCTCTCATACCGAAAGCAATGTGTTCAACACAATGGTACTCATTCTAGTTAACTGTCAATAATGGTGTACCACAAGGTTCAGTCTTAGGTCCCACTCTCTACAATCTACATAAGTAATGTAGGTCTGAACATTCCTGGTGCATCCTTGCATTTCTATGCCAATGATAGAGTTGTTTGTTGTTGTGTTAAAACATTTGCTAAGGTTTTCCAGCTTTTATAGTCTGCTTTCGTCATCATTCAGTCAGACTTGTTTTGTCTCAAAATGGTGCTAAATGCTGATAAAAACCAAAGGGGTGTTATTTTCAAACAGGAAGTCGGTACCAGCAATCCTTCCTCCTATCTTATCTATGAATGCTGTTCCTATCGACTTTGTGGATTCTTACAAATACTTGGTAATCTTGGTCAATGCCACATCTCTCTTTTAAGCCACATGTTGAAAGCCTGATAAAGAAACTGAAATTAAAATTGGGTTGCTTTTTCAGAAATAGACCTAGCTTAGCTCTGAATGCTAGGAATTTTGCATGATATATTATATCTGCACATGATAATACTAAATTTTCTCTTAACAGCAACTGTGCAAAGGTTTGCACAGTTTTGAATTTTACATTTTGTTCGAACTCTGTGCCGTGTGTTTCCATACTAAATGCTAAGTGTGAATTGAGTGTGATGATGTGTCTTTTAATAGTCCCTTGTTTCTCCGTTGTGACCTTTTTCCAGATCAAACACCTACCCCCACGCGTTTCCTTAAGAACTGTGAGGAAGTTGGTCTGTTCAACGAGTTGGCCAGCTCTTTTGACCAAGATGAAGACGATAAGAGAGCCAAGAACTCTGTAAGAAAAACAGATGAGGACTTTATCTGCTGTGTGCATGTTCATCCCTGCGTGTTTTGTTTTGTTCAGAAACCGGAGAGGTTTTCTGCAGGATTCCATTAAGTGAAAAAAAATTCTTTTTTAGTTCCTCTATTTTATCTCAAATGCTTATGCAGTCAAAAACTACAGCTTGAAATTCCTGCCTTGCACACATGTTATGCATCATTAGAATTTCACTTGTTGCAGCAGATTGTCAAGAGCCTTTTATTCAAATGCTTTTGAGTTTTATTGTGCTAAAAATATGATTGTCTAGTGTTCTCAGCTGTGATTGGTAGGTCTGCGTAATGATGTCTGACTTCCTTTTTTTAAAATAGTTTTTTGACAATTTGAACTAATCCTTTATGACCTCTCAGCTCCCTGCAGCCAACTCTGTGGCTTTGGACATGAGCCTGCAGACACCGTCAGACATGAAGGTGAAGAAGGAGGAACCTGTAGAGGTAGACTCTTCGCCACCAGGCAGTCCCGAGTCAGTATCTGGGAAATCAGAAAGCAACAATGAGCCTGTGATTAAAGCAAAGGTAGTACACATGGAAAGAGGACAGTTTGAGTGTACAGGGTGTGGCGTTGAATTGTTGTAAATTGTCACTTGTGACTTCAGTGTTGTAAAAATGTTCATTGAAAATACAAGTGTTACTTTTTTTTGTCTAAAATATGGCCAGAAATGACAAGGTTATGCTGTTTCTTTATTTAAAGTTACTCAAAACTGTTACATATGTTTTGCATTCCTGTCTTGCTTATCTCCTAGGAAACACCACCAAGGCACTCAGCCCCCACTCCAACTATTGTGCGACCCGGTTCTCTTCCACTACACTTGGGCTTTGATGCTCTTCATCCCACCATGCCTTCACCCACTTCAGTCATCACACAGGCACCACCTTCAAATCGCACACTGGGGTGAGGAATATTATCCACCTTTTGACCTATGCCACCTCATCATTATGTTTTCCTGAACAGTGGTAAAAAAATAACAATGAAGCAAAACAATGTTTTTAAAAATATATTTAAAACTTTAAACATATGTCAAGCGTAGGGCTGGACAATATGGCCAAAACTTGTATCACAATATATTCTTAATTTCGGTCGATACGATATAATTCCGATATCAATATGAACAATATAAAAGCCTCAGAAAAGCTGCCAAAAATGCCCACAGCAGATGCTTGTAAAACTAAAAATTATTATGCCAAGTCTATGAAACTTCTCCAAGTATAACATTTTAGAAATACAAACTGTACAAATAAATTAATGTGCACCTTTTATTTGTATTTAGCTTTCAAAGAAGTTTGAAATCGCCGTCAAATAAACATAAAACTATCAACTTTGTCGATATTATTAGCTTTAACTTAAAATAACAACATAGGCTTACTGTGTTATTCTTATTGATTTAAACAAAGGTGCTCCACCAGACCTGCAGTCGCTGCAGAGAGCTGAGCTTCACTGCAGGTCTGCTGATGCGCGTGCATGTACCGGCGTAGCAAAACTATTTTAATATAGCTGATTTGAACATTTTTAACGGAAAAGTTCAGCTCAGAAGTACTTCTGCTATAATGTCAGCCAACAAATATATTTTTTGGGTGTTTATTTTGCTAAATTTTAAACAGATGCACAGTTTCCTTGCGCTGTGCGCGCACTTTGCCGTCAACGCGACACTAATTATATCAAGCTGATTTGAACATTATGTGCATTTATTAAGGAAAGGTTAAGCTCAGACACACTTTTACTAAGTTCAGCTTCCAAAACAATCACTTAGATCATCACTAAAATTGCTACATTCGTCTGATTCTACATGCTCCACCATTATTATTTACAATGCGCTTGGAGCAGAGATAACCACTCCTACACCACAGATGACATATGCGAAGTTCGCGGATTTCCAGTGAGTGATGACACACAGCGCCAAATTTAAAATGACTTTCAATGAAATTTTCATATATTTATCATATTGTTTGCAAAAACGAACATAGTTGAATGATACCAGATATATATGTTGTGCCATTTCATGCAAAGTTCAAAGATCACGTCAGTGGAGCTTTAATATTTAGGTTTAACAGCAAAATAGATGAAAAATAATCTTCTCAAAATTAGCAATATTAAGCAAAATACAAACCTTTGACTATATACATTTTTATTTTCACGTCGTAGTACAAAGCACCAAAAACCTTTACTGCTTTCTACCAGATAGGAGATTTTTGGATAATGATTCATAAAACTTAGCTAAATATTGCAGTTGATAAAATAATCAAGAGGGAATCTGGACATTTTTAAATCAATATAACATTCTATCATCTACATACGGGTTGATCAACTTTATGTATGAGAGTATGACTATGTGCAGCTCCTGGATACAAGATGGCCACCAATTAACACCACCTGCAGGTCATCCAGTCATCAGGGATCCTGCTGTACTTAAGACTGCAGTCGAGCTCTACTTTCCGCTGGAGCATTCACCTCCCTTCATGGCAGTATGCTTCTGGCCTTGTTGTAATTTGAGATAGAGTTGCCTAACCTCTCTCTTTTGTGACAGCAGTTACCTGTGTCTCATTGTGTTCCTCCGTAACCCATCGTTCTGGATACCAGTGCCTCCTGGACCTTCTTGCCTACAGTCTCTTGCCTTGTGTTCCTCTTCGGTGGCTCCTCGAACCAACACCATTCTCCCTCCACCTCCAACACCTGTAAGGAAACAGAAATATCAAATTATTTCTCAAAGACTCACCTTACCCCTATGGATCCACCTGACATTTCTCCTCCCATTCCAGGGTTCCCAGTGGAGGATCAACTGTTATCATTTTCACTGTAAATAATAAACACTGTTAAACTTTTATTCCCCTCTGGGTTTTGCTTGTCTCGGTTTCGTGTTCTCTGGATCTCCTGAGCTATGACATTATGAAACCTTCTATGAATCTGTTGTAGTGACTGACACATGGACGATTTTTCAAAATTTCGATCTGGTCCATCCATGGTCCAAAAGACTGATCAACCCCCTTTTTAAAAGGACACTTATCCAAATTAAGGTTTTATTGCTGGATGCAGATTAAAACATCTTTCCAAACACAAGAAAACAACAAACATAGATCCAACAAATAAAATAAATCAAATCCTTTTAAACAAAATATACAAGCTTAGTATTTATGAGGTTGTTTTGGATGTATAACAATTTAAAACTCGTTCTTCACTAAAATTAGTGAAGAACTATTGAAGAACGTGTTCAATTCATTGTCTCTGTCCAGTCTTCCATCCTTCTGATCCTGTTTCTGCTTGAAGCCTCTGATCTTTTTCATCCCTGACTACACCTCCCTGACATTGTTCTGCTGGAGCTTGCTCTCCAGCTTCTTCTTGTACACCTCCTTGCTGTTTCTTATCTTGCATTTTAGCTGCTTCTGTGTACTCCTCAATAATTCCTTGTTTCCCTCCCTGAAGGTTATTTTTTTCTTGTTTAGCAGCTCCTTCAGGTCAGTGGTGGTCCAGGGTGTGTTCATATGTGTTCATACATATGTTAATAAAATCTACCAGTGACTAGAGAGGGCTGGACTGAAAACAAACAAACAAACAAACAAACAAAAACACATATATTAATCACAGCATCACCAGAGCAATAGAGGCTGGGGTATGTCACACCTGACAGGATCAAAGATGCAGACTATGCAAAGGTGCACCTGAGCCAGTTCAACACATAATTATATCTTACTTAATGGTAGGATGCAAAATTCAGGAAGGCAAAGCACACATGGAACACTATACCAAGTGTCTGGAATAGTGGAATATCAGTACTGAGTATGGACTGGGGCTCCCACAGTTAAAGTGGGAGATTCCACTTAGGGCGGTGGCGTTTTTTGGGACTTCCAGATTGACAAACATGTTTTGGTGAACAAACTGACTATTTCATAGTTGACAAGCCACAGAAAAAGGCAATGTATGAATGTAGCAATCCCAAGTGACTGTAACATCAGGAAGAAGGCGAACAAAAAGTTCAAGAAATACTGAAAGAGAAAATAGAGAAGTCATGGAAAGTCAGGACATCAATAGTCCCAGTGGTCATTGGAACACTACAGCAGTGACCCCCAGACTGGAAGAGTGGCTCCAACAGACCCCAAGAACAACCTCAGACTTTTTTGTCCAGAAGACAGAAAACATCTCCAGGCACTATACAAAAGCTTTCACATTATAAAAGGCAATTAGTAAAAGTTGTCTATCCAGGGAAGGCAGCAGATTGTGCTGAATCTTCACTTCATCGCGGTCTCCCACCCTGAGCAAGCACAAAGGCACCAGTGGAAAATAAAACTTTTAACAGGAAGAGACCTCCAACAGAACCAGGCTCAGGATGAGCGGCCATCTGCTTCGACCTATGGGGTTTGATCAGAAATCAACCAGTATTGCGACAGTCAGTGTTTTCTAAGCTAAATATTTATACTTACCAGTTTACCTCTGTGCTCTCCTAGTTCCTGTTACCTGAGGTCTGATCCTGGACTGGCCTGTTTTCCTCTTTGCCTCCAAGTTGAGCTGACCCCTGGAACTCCTGTTGTCCCATGCCTTCTGCCTTACACACATCCTGCTGCTCACCTCCCTGCCAGCCTCCCTTCAACCTGCCTGCCCACAGTTCTCTGAGGTAAACACCATTTACCTCATCACCTCCATCTCTGCCACAATAAATCCTGAATTTCTCCTCTCTCCTGTCAGTGCCGTCGAACTACAAGGAACCTGTAAGAATTATTCTTCATCTACTTCATCACAACATTTCCTGTAAACCATACGTACCCATCTCCCTCCTTTGCAGATCCTCCCAGTGCCTCCTGTAAATACTTCATTGTAAATTTCACATTAAACGTTCACTCAGAGTTGAGTCTGTTATTCTCAGTTCCTCTGCGCTGCGTGTCACTACTGCAGATATGATAATTTGACAAATCATATATATCAGTTTCACGAACATTAGTGAAGAACCCTCACAAGAATCACCATCAAAGACAGCATTTTATCAGTATACCAATGTGACGATTCATTAGAAATCAACAATAAGTTTTATTTGAAACAACTGTCGCCAATAATTTTCCTCTTTTAAGTTATTCTAAAAATATTTTCCTCCTCAGCTGCTGATCAGCAAGGTCTCCTCTGTGTTTCCCGAGGTTTACTCGATGTCCCATGTGACCCTAAGGGTTCAGGGGAAGACCAATGGAAGGAGTTCCTCTGTGTGTGCTTTAAACCCCCACTTCCCCCTGTAACTTCTCAGGAGGTCCGGTCAAGGCTGGCAGCTCCTCAAAGACGCCCTTCTTCTGCCCTGCGCCCCTGGGGAGAGCAGCCTCTAACATTTATACAAAGTCAACAAGCTCTAATTGTAGGATCAGCTTACAGACTGAATTCCTCTTGAGCCCATTAACAACTGTAGTTAATTAAAAGCCAGGCAGTGGGGTGTTTGAATGTGACAGCAAGAGGAGATAATACTGAAACTTGAAAAAAATATTAATTTTTAAGTTGCATCACAATATACACAAACATGCATGCACACAGATGCATTAGCCTTTTGCAGGGAGACCTCCCAGACACGAGCAAATCTCTTCTTCGTTGGCCTTTGTGCCAGGGATTTGCTCTAATGAAGGGGAGGATCACAGTGGTGACTCACACGTTGTCAAAAGCACAATTAGACAATTCTCGTCAGTGTGTCAGCTTGACAGTGGGATCTAACTCCCCTCTAATTACACTCATGAACAGCTGAGAGTACATTCAACTAAAAATAACACTTTTATCTGATGAACACTGATGCAGAAACAGATTGAATGGGCAGAATTCGGCTGCGGCGCCTTGTACGAGCTATTACATTCAGTATTTTATGCATATATGAGCGCCAACTGGTACAAAGACTGTCATGGGTGAGGAGTTAACTTGGTTTGTTCTTAAACATCCTGTTATGTTACCAACATATACATTATACTGACATTTTAGTTCACATTTGTTCTGTATGATTTTATCTTTAAGCCATGCTCCATAATTGTTGTTCCCCACTCTGCAGCATGTCCCAACATGGACAAATTCTGCAGCAGCTCTCTCAGCCTCACTAACCATTATGCACCCGCTGTGGTGTTTCTACTGTTATGTCTGCTGTCGTTAAGAGCTGAGCTCAGACCTCGTGGCTCTAAGCCTCATTTATTGAATTCTCTGTTGACTTTATGAAAGCCAGGCTAAGACGCAACTAACAGGTGTTAGTCTGAGAGACGATGAGGAGTGGGATGTTCCCTTTGACCCCGGGAGGGACTGGACAGCTGCAGTCTGGGTGTGGGTGGGGTCAGGGACACAATGTTAAGGAAATGAGTGGAAGAGCGGAGTTCACATGCTGCTTCCAGGTCAGAGCTAATGATAAGTCAGAAATACATAAATACTTGATGAGATAGATACACTTAAATGCTTTAGTCTTGTGCGTTCTACAGGTCGTTGACCTAACGCTGCTTTTTTTGCTGTGAATATTTGGAATAGGGATAAACTTCTGATTCTGCCTGCCTATTGTTTGCAAGCACACATAACTGCGCCTTTAATCAGCAACTACCCAGCAGTGATTGGATGGTTTTACAAAAATACATCTATCACTTCTAACTAGTGACAAGAAGAAATATACATGTACTGAACAAACATATAAACACAACACTTTTGCTTCTGCTCCCATTTGTCATGAGCTGAATCACAGATCTAAGACTTTTTCTATGTACACAACAGGTCCTTTTCTCTCAAACATTGTTCACAGGTTTATGTAATTCTGTGTTAGTGAGCATTTCTCCTGTGCTGAGATAATCCATCCACCTCACAGGTGTGGCATATTAAGATGCGGATTAGACAGCATGATTATTGCACAGGTGTACCTTAGGATGACCACATCACAAGACCACTCTACAATGTGCTGTTTATTTTTACTGTATTGCAACATAGGGTCATGCTTTACCATGCTGCAGCATGAGGTGATGGTCCTGGGTGAATGGCACAACAATGGTCCTCAGGATCTCGAAACAGTATCCATTTGTTCAAAATGTCATTAATAAAATGCACCTGTGTTAGTTGTCTGTAACATACACCTGTCGAAACCATAACCCAACAGCCACCATGGACCACTTGATTCACAACGTTGACATCAACAAATCGCTCACCCACACTACGCCATGCATGCAGTCTGCCATCTACCCTGTACAGTGAAATCTGGGATTGGGGTTTGTCCTCTCCATATGCCATACCATCAAACATGAGCATTTGTCCACTTAAGTCAGTTATGATGACAAACTGCAGCAAGCTGGAGACCCTGATGAGGATAATGAGCATGCAGATGAGCCTCCCTGAGACGGTTTCCGACAGTTTGTGCAGAAATTCTTGGGTTATCTAAACCGATTGTTGCAGCAGCTGTGTGGGTGACTGGTCTCAGAGGATCTTGGAGGTGAAGAAGCTGCATGTGAAGGTTCTGGGCTCATGTGGGTTACATGTGGTCTGCAGTAGTAAGGCAGACAGGATGTACAGGTAGTCCTTGGTTTACGACGGTCTCGGGTTATGTCGTGTCGAGGTTACGATGCATCTCCCTTATTCACGTTACGCGGTTACGTCGGTTTTACGTCGTTAAACGTAATGCAGCGGCATAGCGGCGGAAGAATACAGTACGCGGTGCAGTGGCGGAGGAATACAGTACTGTACAAGTACTACTATACGGAGGAGGACGGCGTCACTAGCATCCCAGTAGGCCATTAGCTCTTCATTATGGCTCCCAAAACGCAAGGAGGAC
>JARVGS010001792.1:31682932-31694404 GCA_031762315.1 Hypsolebias antenori | reverse complement strand
ATCTCCCTCAGGTTTCCTCTTCTACACAGAATGTAGTCGACCTGCATACTCCTTCCTCCACTCTTATAGGTCACTCTGTTCTTCCCTCTTTTGGAAATAGGTGTTGACTACATCTCCCGGATTCAGTGCTTGTCTGATTTTGTCATATTTGTTTTACTTTCTTCTATTTTGTTTTAAGGGGAGTCAGACAAGAACTTTGTTTGTATTAAGCACATATCTGCACATCTGAGTATATCTGGAAAACTACTGGAGTAAACCCTTTTATACTGTACCATTTCATATGTACAGTTTAGGAAAATATTTAATATTTTGATTTCTTAGTTTGCAATGAGCACCTTCAAGATTAGAAACACATTTTAACATATCTTCTGAAGTTCATTGTCATGTTTTACTATTGTTGAATAAAACATGCAATTACCTGAAACCCTTTTCATTTCTGATTTGCTTAGGTTATTATCAAGATAGCAGTTTTATTTACTTTTGTTCCCGCAGTTCTCTGCATTCCTGCATTTGCTACAAAACTAAAGCAGAATATATTTTTTGGACTTCATGTCAAATACTTGTCCTTAGGAATTGCACAAAGCCAGCTGTACTATATAAAGTATATTCTCAATGTACACTATATCCACAGCTCACAGGCATTTCTGCATCCATGTTTCCTCCTGAGTGCACTTGGTCTACATAATGAAACAATACGAAGAACAGAACACACAGACACAAATACCGACACACAGATGAATAAAACCATCCCTGTCTACTTTTGTCTCACAATACCCAGCAGCAGGCTGCAGCTTTGTACTAAATCGGAGGATCATATCAAATCATATCATTAGGCTTTGTTACCAGGACAACAACCTATTTTCTACATTATCTGAGCTAAAGTCTCGCAGGATGGTAGTAGCAGTAGCAACACAATGAATGAACACATAGATGAAAACATAAAATGAACATGGAGCTGGGATTTATGACAAAAAGCCCTCATTTGCAGATGACCCACTCTTGATAGTACCAGCTGTAAAGGAGTGTGATGAGAGTTCATCTGTTTTGTGGTCAAATGTACACTCTTGTTGTTTTGCCTCTGATGTTCTGTGAAAAAGCCAACGCTGTAAGTTCACAGCTGAGCTAAAGACCTAAATAATTGGCATGTGGTTATGTAATCTGAAGCATATGAGTTCATAAAGCAGTGTTGTATAATTTATTGCACTGCTGGAATATGCAAAAGCACATCCACTATCCCCTTTAGGTCTAATTAAGAGTATCAGCCTTTTTTTAACCAAAAAACTCCCAGGGATACAGAATAATCACATATTAATAGAATGATTACCAATGAAATAAAGCTTCTTACACAGATAAGAGCTGTAAAATGTGTGACACAAAGCCAAACTTAAAAATAATCTGTATAAATCTCTGATCTTAGTTCAGCTCCAAATGTGTGACCATGTTCAAGCCTTTGTTAAAACCACAAAAGACAGTTAGAACTCTGTCAAAAAGATGTGCAACTTTTTTGAGCACTAGACTGATATAAAAAAACATTGACGATCACAATCCCATGCATGACTGCAGTCTCATAAAGTGAGAAAGTGATTCATAATATCAGTTTGAGGTCTATGGCTTCTTGAAAAAACTGTTTTATTCAGCCAGCTCTGACCAACTTTATCGAGTTGATGGTATCATTGCTGATGGAGATTTACAGACAAATATATTCACATCAGTTGAGCATGTGAGCCAGCCTTCATTGGCTAATCACCAGTAACCATGAAATGTACCTGAGCAATGCAAGTGATGGAGTCAAAACAAGTAAAGAATTTATTTATTTATACATTTATTCATTTTAAAATAAAACACAAAACAGTTACACATACAATATGAAAACAGAACATAAAATGAAAGGCAGCAGAAAGAAGAAGAAATCTTATTATATCTGCCCCTTTTTTAAAACAATCAATTCAAACAATCAAATCAAAAAATAATCATCTATAAATAACAGAACAAAATGAATAACTCATCCCAATTTTCTAAATTCTAATGCAATTACATATTAGTAAAGCAAAATCATAGAATATTTAGGATAATGCTAAAATAGATCAAATTTTCCCAAATTTGCTCTTAGCTCGAATGGGTGTTCTTCTTTACTATCCGTGCCAATCCCTGCCTATGGGTTCACACACTGAGCCTACCAGATTTAAAGTAAACTCCATAAGAGAATAGGTAGAATAAGTGCCTTGGGACCTGAAAAATATACGTTCTTTTTACACTAAAAGAGTCTTTGATATAAACTGTCAACTCAGACCTTTAAGAGATTTAGACATCTGGAGTAAAATTTTAAACTTAATCTTAAAAGTTGCAGCTGAACGCCTCATGTTTGTGAGGAGGACCAAGGACATGTCTGACTTATCTTGCTCCTGTTAAGACCCAGACTGCTGCATTTTCCTGCACTCTTAACATTTATCAAAGTTTTGAAGGCAAGCCAATTGATTAAAGCATGGCTCTACCAGAAAACTGTTAGGATAGTGCATTGTGTACTGGGTTGCAAACTCACAAAGGGTTAGGGTCAATGTCAATTTTCTGTCTATAGTACATTTAAAAGCAGGTGACGTTAACCTAAATGCTTTACAGTCAAACCTGATAATATCACTAAAAACAATGGTAAAATTTATCATAATCAAGAATAAAGGGGCAATAAAATGTATTTTTGAAAACAATAACGTGCACATGATCTTTACGTGTGCTCTAATTATATCAAAGTAGTGAATAATTGCACATTTATTAAAAGGCAAACTGTTTGATTAGTTTGGGGAAGCCACTGCAAAAGCCTTTACACCTAAACTGAAATTGGAACCTCAAGGAGAAACTACCTGGTTCATAGTAATGCTTTTCCAGAAAATTAGTTCAACATTTTGCAGTAAGGCCATTTAAGCTTCATATGTTCTCAGTAAAATAATAAAATCAGTCTGAAAATGAGAAGGAAGCAAATAAATAGATGTCAGGCTGGAATTAAACACTTTCTTGTTTTGTTTTTAGTTTAGTAGCAGTCAAAAAACAACTATTTCATGCTGGACAGTTTGTAGACGATGCAGAGATGACTGACAATGGATAAGGACAGTCCAGATGAGAAGCAATAAATGCATAAAGAACTTCCACAAAGGTTTTTATGGATAGATACTGAACTTGGCACTAACTTTGAGTTCAGGGAAAATGTGTTCAACAACACTATTAATTTAACAACGTTCAGTAAATTAATCTGGAAGGTTTCCTTTGTTGCTGATATGTTTTGTCCTTCATCCAAAGAACTTCTTCAGTCTGAGGAGCCCACCGAACCAAACTGATCTGGTCCAGATGACCTTACTGAACATTGTTGGATTATTACCTGGATTAATGAGCACACATTTTGGTGTTTTGAACTACTTTAGCATGGTCTGCCATAGAGGAGTTGATGGGGAGAAGGTGGGCTCCGGAGGCCATCTTATCACCAGCAATCTTTTTTTCTTCCGCGCTATGGGAGTAAGCTGTGTGGTTTGGTGGTGGCTCCTCTGACTGAAAAGGTCCTTAGGATGAAGGAAGAAACCTCTCAGCAACAAAAGAAACCATACAGATGACCTGATCATTGTAGGATTTATACCTGGATTAATGAGCATGCACTTTGGTGTTTTGAACTCTATTAATTTGTTTATCCTATTTCAAATAGCTGTCAAATATACGTACTGTATATATAAATACAAATAAATAAATAAAAAAAAAAACAGGTTCATGGCAGCAGAGTGACTTTACTGAGCCCAAAGATCAAACATGTCAACATTGTTGAGATTTAGATATTTTTGAACTAATTACTACAGTTTTTATGGTCATTGGCTTACAAAAACTAAACTTCACCCATGTTTTATTGCCACTTAAACAAATTTATAATGATAAAAAGAAAAATATACAGTTCAGCCTTACAGGCAAAATAATAATAATAATAATAATAATAATAATTCATCAGCAAAGCAGTTTCCACAAATTGCATTTGGGGCCCAACATTTGAAAGGAAATGCTTCTATGGTGAATCTTGGTGACTGCTTAAACAACAATGAAAGACATTTTGACTGTTTTACAGCAACTAAAGTTTAGGTGGACATCATTAATGTCTCAGTTCCAGCAGGAGAGCTATAAGCAATGTTTCTACTGTTACATGTCAAAAAGACTGATCTGGTCTATGGGAAGTGTTAACTGAGTATTTCTGTGCCAGGCTGATGTCACTTAGTTAAATTTGATGCTACAGTCTGAGCAGTTTACTTTGAATATTGATACTTCTGCACACAGTCTCATTTTCATAATGACACAACTGCAAACATTCCTAAAGGACAATCTTCACACATGCAGCGTCTCTGATAGATTTTCTGTCTTATTGCTCTTACATACATATTGACACGGACGCTTGTCTCACCTGCCTACACGTTTGGCCCTGAAGATCTTTCACATTCCTTGTTAACAGTCTTCTCACACCCCAGTGCTAGAGAAATAAAACCCCAGCCCACATGGATTGAAGAAAGGCCAGCACTGGTTTTATAATTGAAGAGAGAGTGAGGGGGTGAGGGGGCTGCAGTGCAATCAGACTCGGATGAGAATGAGACCTTAATTAGACATTCTTCTCTTTCTATCTATAGAAGGCTTTTCTTTGAGCTCATCTCTCCTTTTGCCTGGAAACATAAAGTATCACTGAATTCTAATTAGAGAGCTCTTGATGAGTGTGTGTGCATGTGTGTGTGTGTGTGCTTATGGTGGCCTAGATAGGCTGGCTTCATCGGTATGTGCCCCAGCGCTGCAGTGCAGTTGTTCCCCAGCTGTGCCATCAAATAAGCGCTCTTGTCTCCGAGGGGGGCTAGGAAAGGTGGAGGATGAACGAGGGGGAGGGCGGGGTGTGATACAGAGAGATAACAGGACTGGCCATCACTGTGGGTGGCCAGGAGTGGTGGACTGTGGATATTAGTGAGATTGCATGTGTTTCAAGTTTGCAAATGTGATTGTGAAAATGCCAACATGTCTATGACTGTGACAGAACTGGCAATGAGACAAACTCCTGTGGTGTGAGGAAAGGACAAACAAGCAAAGCTTACTGGTCTCACAGACATTTGTGTTATATATTTTGTTTTTCAGAGAAACTTTAACTGGACCCTGAATCGTCACTAGTTTCTTGCTGGGAGACCAAGGGTTCATCCATCTACATATGTTCATACTATCAGGTAACTTAAGATGTGTTATCAGACCTCTGTGGTTTCAGGGTTCACATTTGTGCACAAAACTGCAGATAAAACAAGGTAACGCATTGATATGTGCTGCTCATCAGTCATTCTGAATACAGTGTGGTTGTATGTAAAGCTGATAACGATAAGATATTAATCACAGTCAAGTGTGTACATGTATAAGATGTAGCACAGTTGTTTTGTCCTACCATAGAAAAGGATAACATTAGAGAGAAAAATGAGTGCACCAGTTTATTATTGGTTACTTTATTCTATAGGTTTTTTTTTTTAGATTGATTTCCATGTCTTTCAGTAACATTTAATAGTTCAATAATGTTCAATTCACTACATTTTCATGGTTTAAAAAAGTAAAAAAAAAAAAAAAAAACATTGCCACTTTGAGCTTTCAAATTAAATAAAAAAACACAGTTTAATATTTATCTATCTATCCTTTTCTTTACTTGCTTTCCTTTTTGTGTTACAGGTGTGGGAGTTCTAGGTCTGCCAACCACACTCACTTTTCTCCACACCTGGAATTGATCCCAGTCAGCCACCACTCCACACCTGCACATGATTATCGAGGACTACTCTGCTAGGTACAAAAAAAAATATTTGCTAGACATTCCTCCAGCGCTGGGACATTGTATTCATTCAAACTTTATTTATACAGGTTAGTCTCATATGGTAACAGCTACTAACCTGTCTCTGAATATTTCTTGTCTAAACCTTGTTTGACTTCGTTGTAACTGCATCATCAGCCTGATTTTGTCCCACAAATACCAACAACCTACAGCCTGGAGTACAACCTTCAACCTCAGACAACCTGCTTCTCTCTCCACTGGTACTCACCTCCCTTGCAGTAAACTTGTTTGTGAAGAGGACCTCTCCTCACTCCCTCCTCTGGTTTCACCTACAAAGAAATGTCTCAGTAAGAACTGACACTCCACAAGTTATTGAACATTCTCCAGCATAAGCCTGAAGACATTCCTGATACTCATTTTGTCCCATTTTCCCTTACAACCCTGAGAACAGCACTTGTAAATAAATACACTTACTTTTGTGCTTCCTTATTCTGTGTATTCCTCATTCTGCCACTTGGGGTCAAATCATATCTAAAATAGAGTTAACATGGAGCTGGCGCTTATTTCCAGCAGTCACTGTGGGAGAGGCAGGGGACACACTGGATTGGGTACAAATCCATCATAAAACCACATAGGAACCACCAATTCACACAACCACTCACACCATGAGCAATTTAGAGTTACTAGATAATTTAACATGTATGTTTTTAGTCTGGGAGAGGAAACTGAATTACACAGAAAAAAAAAAAAAACACCAGTGCACAGGGAGAACATGCAAGCTCCACACTGGGAGACAAACCTGAGACATTATTGCTGTTAGGCGACAGCAGTAACCATTGTGTCACCATCATGCCCAAACAATACAATCCCAGCCATACAAAATGTCTATACCTCATTCAGTTTAAGAAAATCTTGAGGTAAATTTGATGTGGTGGTCACTGAACATGTCCCCAATACATATTTCAAGGACAACACATTGTCTGACATATTTGCTTTAAATGTTGGCAACAACCCTGATTGTCTGTTAGTAATAAATCTTATAAACCATTGGAAATGCTCAAAGTAATTATTCGTTGTACCTTATAACTAATAACCTTCTAGAGTCAAGGCATTACAGCTAACTTTAGCAAAACAAAAAATGGTTAGACCTGGTAAATTTTATTGATACTGAGTTAAGCATTGGTGTGATGGTAGCTGAGTCATTAACAGCACATTTTCTACATGCTAATAGATCATGTGAGAACACATAAGATACTACAGTATTGCATGAGACTGTGCATTATTATGTTTCAGTGGCACTAGATGCATTTTTACTCTTTTTATCTGTTTTAACTGTAAAGCACTTTGGTCAGTTTCTGTTGTTTTTATGTGCTATATAAATACATTGACATTGAAATTGACATTGACATAGTGTATAAATTTATTTTTATGATTTGATCAAATCATTTTAAACTCAGTCATTTCTGATTTGTCTAAACCTCTGACATGAAGTGCATCAGTGCAAGAATTTGAAATCTATAGATTTTAAAAATGTTATTTAGTAAGGAATTGTGAGGAAGTGGCGGCACAGAGGTAAGAGAAGGTAGGCTTGTGATTGGAAAGTTGCTAGTTCAGCTCCTTTTGTGTGTGTACAGAGATGCTCAAATGATCATGGAGGATATAAAGAGGACCATCAGTGAGCTTGAGCAGGAGTTGTCTCTTCCTGCTGTGGGAGTGGAACTGGTTGACAATGAACTGGCCACGCTTTACATGAACAGCAAGAAGTCAGAGGTAAATTCTATACTCCTCATTCGTCATGCATACAATTAATAAACACAAAAGAGACTGGTTTTAAACAGTTGAAATTGGATCTGAGGTGTGGCTTTCAATCCTCCTGCCTCCACCCTCATTTGCCCCCACTCTGCCCCCCTGGGCACCCTAGATATTAGTCCTCTGCTCCACACAGAGGGTTGTGGTAGCTCGGTGGTCTGGGGTTGTTCAGCAAAATGTTAAACCTTAGCTTCCATGTAACATTTGACAAGGGGTTAAATCAGCTTTGCTGTTTATTCCACAATAAAACACCACAGCAACTGTTTCCACCAGATAAAAGTTCAGGTTTACTGATCCAGAACCCAAACTGAAACTCTTGCATCACATTTCACCACCGTATCAAGGTACCTGAATCAACATCCACCTCTAAAGCAGCGGCACACAGGAGGTCTAGTTTATGGGAGAAAGCACCTAACTTCTTTATAGTGTGTCATTTTTCATAGCTTTTATGTGCACAAAGAACACAAGAAGTTCTACTAATTAACTAGTTTAAAAAGTCAACAAGTCTGCTTCAGTCTAAATGTACATCATATTATCCCATATTGCGAATAAAATAGCCCCACACACACATCTGTAATCAATAATATGGTCACAAATGATCATGTTAGCCAGGCTGGATAGATCTGAAATCAATACTAAAGTGGATGAGGAAAATGGGGCTAAAAGCAACAGATGGGAGGAAATGATGAAAAGGGACCTGGGGGCTTTTATAAATGATGTTTTTGTGAATCCTACTTAAAACATTCCCTGTTACACAGTATCAAGGATTTCTGAGTCTCATAAGATCACCTCAAGGAAACAAGGAGATAGTATAAAGAACCTTAGAGTGAAACAAAGAAAATGCTTAACAAATCCAAATCGCTGGTTTGACGCAGTGGAAATTTGGCACTACTGCATGTCTTTCTCACATCTCTTTCTCACATCCCCGCTGAGAGGAGCTGAGACACGAGTGAGCAATGTGTTTCAGAAGAATAGCACAACCAAGTCAGGGTAAACGCTTCAGACAAAGAGGAGGAAGGTTATACAGTTTATTCCTGTTTGATCATCCATAAACTATTTGATACCTCAAACATGATAAACAAACCTTTTTTTTCCCCAAATCCATGCAGTAAACTACATTTTCAGCTGAGCCTCTAAGGCATATTCAGGTCAGAATCAGATCAAATGAACCGTTGTTGACTATACTTGGTTTTAATGATAACAAGAAGTGATCACAATTGGTTGTGCATGGACCAGATGTTAACTGTGATTCATCATTTGATGTTTACAGATATAAAGACCTAGCGTTCCTTGAAAGAATCTACATCACTTGCCACCTTTCACACAAGAGTGATAAACTAGGGGCATCTTTTCCTGAGAAATGACAACAGTATAGATATAGCTACTACCACACCAAATTTGAGCACAACATATGTAGAATTTGCTAAGGTACAGCCCTTTTTGTGTGTTCCAAGACTGATTAGCTGTCATGGCTACTTTGAATGGGATTGCTATCAGAAGTAAATCATGTGTAGATCTACATCCAAAGACTAGTTTCTGGCAGTCACATTAAATCCATCCTTTATGAGATAGTTAGGCAGCAGAAGAAAAGTATTATCTTTAAGAGTTAGTGGTAAGTTTTTAAAGAAAAACATAGTGCAATACGTAAATTTGGGACAATGCTCAGCTGCCACTGCACTAATTTTTATCTCAGTATCTGGACAACTGGTTGAGTTTCAGCCATTTGGGTGTTTAGAATGGTTGGTAAATGGAATGTTCTTATATAGCATCATTCTATCTTATCAAGATGTTCAAAGCACTTTACACTACAATATGTGCCCTCGTTTACACACATACGTACAGCACTCTACTAGATCTCTACAAAGCTAATTGAACAAATCAATCTAAAGTGACTAATGAGAGCTTTATAACATTCATACACGGACACACATCAGGGGAAATGAGAGGTTCAGTGTCTTGTCCAGGGACACTTCGGCATGTGACTGCTGGTGGATTCGAATCCCCAACTCTTGCACTGGAGGACGACTGCTCTAACCACTCAGCCACAGCCGCCCAGTTAGAAAATTGTGGTGTGTACTTAGAGAACAGTTGAGTTCAAACTTGATAAGTTGTTGTACATCCAATGATTTCTTTCAGTCAACAGAGAAGCTGCTGTGCAGTTCTTATTGTCCTACTACAGCTGCTACAGCTGCTGGAACTGCTGTATGTTTTCACCTAGTTTACAGTTTCTATTCTAAACACTGATGAAATATGTCTGTGAATAATAGTTAAAGTTATCATTACATGATAGTCATTAATAATGGTTTTATAACTATTCATTTGCCCATAAATTAAAGTGAAAAACATGATTAGAATTTCTAAAGTGTTTTAAATTTCAAGTTCCCATCTGGGCTAAATGTTAGTCAGCAGTTTAAAAAAATATGAGATTGTACATTAACACTTAAATATAAATATAAGCTTTATTATCATTGTACAGGGATACAGTGAAATTATATTTAAACAGTCATCCGAAAGATGAGCGGAGTGCATGTTGCTACTGCTATAATAGCGCGGCCCCTTATTTTTTTTTTTTATCACAATTCTTTTAGATAGAAAAAGGTAAGAACCATGAGGATGGATAGTGGTATTACCAAAAAAACATCTCTTCACATCTTGTCCTATCAGGGCATGATTTGAAACGTCAAAAAAACTCTACCAGCAAGCACATTTATAAACACAATAAACACAAGTACATATGCATTTGATGTCAAAACGTTGAGATTTGTCCATGAAACACTTGCAGATAGGCTACAGTCCTGATGTTGTTGTTCAGCCGGCAGTTCTGATCAGTCTGCACAGAATCTCAAGGGGGGACATTGCGATAAACAAAGCTTTTTCCCTATTTACCCATGTCCCAGGAGAAATTTGATAGTCAGCTTGTATCCGAGGCCAAATGGGGGAGTCAGATCAAACAAGCAACAATTGTTGATTTTCTTCAGGCAGGCATTTTTCTTGTCAGTCTCAAGTCCGGCTGGAACTTTCTCGATCCAAATTGGCCAGATTTATGGGTATTTCACTCCACTGATCCGAGTTGTGAGGTCGATTCCAACAGGCTGGCAAGTCCTAGAAGCCGTAGGTAGCCTGCGATTCTCACTAATTGCCTTCTTCATGTGGTTTAGCTCGTTAATCAGCTGATTTTGAGTACCAACTGCATGAACCAAACCTTCACACAGACTCAGAAGCTTTGTTATGGCTGAAACTGCTGCCAATGTCGTCTTCAAAAGTTGATAAAACAGAGCCCCGCTGATGCCGAAGAGCAGAACCCCTGCTATCATAAATCCTAATATACAAACATCGTCAGTGTCCTCCTGAGACAGAAATGAGACACATCAGCTGCCAAACTCCCCACAAATCTCTGATGTACCCTGAAGTGCGAGTCTCAGCCGGACAAGAGTGTTCTCCAGGTCCCCGTCGTTTTGTTGAAAAAGTTTTGTCAATTGTGTTGAAAGGCCAGCTCATTACATCCATAATAAGAGTTTTCATTCGGGAGATGTGTACCAAGAGCTCCAAGACACACAGAGAGCAAAAGCAGGAGGGAGAGCAGAGGCGTCCATCTTGAACGAGAGCCAGAGGAGAAAAGATATTCTAAATATATTAACTAATATTACCAGGATAAAATAAAACACTATTTAATAATTGTATGCTTTAACAGTAAATGTCATACCTCTACAAATTCGTTTTTAAACTTTTTAAAATACTTTAATGGTATATCTGAACCAGAAGTCGCGCTAGACTTTTTCATTGTCTGTCATTTTGACAGACAGGGTTAAAAATATCCGGTCAAAATTAATTTTAATCAGTCATTTAATTTTTTTAAATAATTA
>JARVGS010001792.1:31445771-31466450 GCA_031762315.1 Hypsolebias antenori | reverse complement strand
GCCATTGTCAATGAACAGGATTCACAGACTAGGAACTTGCTTCGGCATAAAGGTGCAAATAAAATATAAAAGATAAAGAAAACATATGTACACACCAACCAATACAATACAACACAATACAATACAATACAATACAATACAATAACAACAGGAAGTAGAGGCTCTGTTTAACTTCTCCTCCATCAAACCCTGTAGAACCATTAAACAGAACCTGTAGTACCAGCAGAACATTCTGCTGCTCATGGTTCAAGAAGTACTTTTAGTTTTCACACAGAGACCGTTTGTCTGAGGCTTACAGCTATGCGGTCAGGGAATATTGTAATTGCTCCTGGTATAGAATGGAATAGAATAGAATTCAACTTTATTGTCATTGCACATGTCACAAATACAAAGCAATGAAACACAGTTTGCATCCATCCAGAAGTGCTTAGCAAAAAAAAAATGGTATGTACATTACAATATACAGTTAGTTGATTTGAATAGACTATAAGTATAAATATATACAGGTTATGAGTGTGTAGACTATGAACAGGTTACAAATATGAAGGGATATAAACAAACTATATTACATATATACATATATTACATATATACATATATTATATATAATATATATATAAGTATGTGAGTATTTATGGATAGTAGGTAGAGTATGTGTACAGTATGTACAGTAGTGGGCTAACAGATGAAAGTGCAGTTGGTAGTGTTTTAGTCCATGTGTTGTTGTTGGGTGTATGAGAATACAGACCGTTGTTGTGGTTCAGATGTCAGGAAGCAGAGTTCAGGAGTGTGACAGCTGTGGGGAAGAAGCTGTTCCGGTACCTGGTGGTCTTAGTGACCAGGTCTCTACCCATGGGGCCCAGTCAGGCTTAGCCCAAATGAGCAACATGGGTTTGCCTTCCTGTGGTCCCACTGCCTGCAGAAGGGATCATACAAGTCAGGAGCATGAATCCATGGGCAGTGCCAAAGGCAGGGACCTTGTTGCTCTGACCCTGGCTTACCAAAGCTGGCTCTTTGGACATGGAATGTGACCTCTCTGGTAAGGAATGAGCCTGAGCTTGTGTACGAGATTGAGGTACCAACTAGATATAGTTGGGCTCATATCTATGCACAGCATGGACTCTGGAACCAATCTCCTTGAGAGGGGCTGGACCTCCTCCACTCTAGAGTTGCCCATGGTGAGAGGTGCCTAGCTAGTATGGGTCTACTTTTGGCCCCCTGACTTGGTGCCTGTGTGTTGGAGTTTTCTCTGGTAGATAAGGGGGTAGCTTCCCTGGTTATTTTTTTTTTATTTACCCTTTATTTATACAGGTAGTCTCATTGAGCCACGAGAACTCATTTTTCAAGAGAGACCTGTTTAGGGTGCTGGTTCTGTTGCTCTTTATTGGTTATTTTGTTCAGTGCTTCTTTATTGCTCTGTGCTTGTTATTTTGTTGTGCTGGCTATGTTGCTCCATTGTGCTCTTGTTGCTCTGTGTTGGATTTGCTGCTCTGTGCTGCTTCTGTTGCTCTGTGCTTGTTTGTTGTTCTGTGCTGGTTCTATTGCTCTTTATTGGTTATTTTGTTCAGTGCATCTTTTGTTTTTCTTGTCCTGTTTGGCATTGTGGCACTCAGAATTATTGTCTGAGTGTCGAGGTGATACCCAACAGATTTACTTTCACAAGCAGAGCATCATGGCTGGTCTTAATGCTCCACTTGATATTTTACATAAAACTTTATTAGACTTTGCTTTGGGTTTGTTTAAGATGTAATGGACACTGGGATGGAAAAAACAAAGAAGAAAACAAAGCTAAAAACGTGAGAGAAGGGCTAAAAGAGAAAGAATGTGACAGGAGTATAGGAGAGAGAGAGAGAGAGAGAGAGAGAGAGAGAGAGAGAGAGAGAGAGAGAGAGAACACAAATCAACATCGTTGAAGTGTGCCTTTAGACCTACGGAAAGAAAAAAAGACAAAACCAAGAAACCACAACAACAAAACAACATATACAGTACAATGATACTTATAACATTATTAGAAAGTCTACAGTACATAGTGATACTAGATGTATTTAGTGGCCACCACAACCCAACTATGTATCTGATAAACACCCGAGACTAATCCCCTGTGTGAGCATGCTTGTCACTAAGATTTCCCCTTAAGTATGTCCAATAGTGGATGTGGGGACCCACAGACCCGCTCTCACAGGACATGATGGTAACACAGGGAGGACGGGAGCCACAGACACACAGGGGCCCCCAAGCCCTGAGAGTCCCCCAACAGGGACAACTTTCTAAAAAAAAAATCAGTATCGGTACCGGGGTCGGTACCTTCACTTCGGTGTCGGTTCCTGGATGGTTCTTTTTTCTGTACCAATTTTGTAATTAATATTAATTCTATCAAGAAGAAAGTTATGGTACACATTACAGTACAAATCTTGTTTTATTTATTTACTTAGGTATTTTTTCATTCCAAGCAGTTTTCTTACATTAAAAATAAATAATTTCAAGTCAAAAGAACAGTTGCAAACCAGTGACACGTCAGTGTCTAATGCTCACTGCTACACACTGAGAACCTTTTCACTTAACCGTTTTTCTTTAGAAAAATCCACATGTCTGCTTTCTCTGGACACAAACATGCTCGCTCCTGGCTGATGTTGTCTCCAGCAGTAGAAAATGTTCACTCTGAGGGTGTGGTTGATGCTTGTTGCACACACAAATACCTGGTTGCCAAGTTTGATAGCACTGGCATAGTGTCCCTCACATTCCACCAGCAGGTCACTGGATCTACTGAGGTTAGTTTTGATGGCAGATGTCTGTACTTCTGTGTCTCTTCCTGAATCTTCTCTGTGGTTCTCTGGGGTTTAAGGCTCTTATCATCTCCCTAACTGACATTAGAATATAAAACATCAACAGTAAAATGGTTGTGTTATTCTTGCTCAAAAAACATTATCTAGGCTGAGAGATAAAAGCTGAACTGGTCAACAACTTCATTTACAGCTTACTTACCTCCACCATGCAGCCTCCACTGTAGTTAAAAGCAGTAAACTTTAACAACAAAGTTTGTGACTGTCCTGTGGCCCCCATCTCGCTTTTTTTAATCAGTCACTGTCCTCCTTGCATCAGGGTCAGAGGCTCCTGTGAGGAGAACATTAACATAAACAGTGAGCATTAGGTGAGCTGTTTAACCAGCTTACCCGATAGATGAGCACATTTTTACAAGCTTTATCTGTTAATGCCAATCTTTAGTTAGCTTCTGAGTTTAGCTAGCTACATTTATAAAATAAAGCTACACACTAATATTGTAAAGTTAGGGTTACATGGATCCTAGTTTGACTCACCGCAATGCACGTATTAAGTTGCAGCAACGTTAACCAATGTAAACTTACCAGCTGAAATCCCAGACACAGCTCCATCCTCTAAGTTCTTTGATGAAGATGAGTCTGGCCGTGGAGATAATGAATCAGACCGTTTAACACTCACAAGCTGATTTTAATGCTGAGCGGAGTGGGGGGGAGGCTTCGGTCCCCCTTGAAGACAAACACGGTGCAACTTTCCGCTCATAAATTGAAGCCGTTAAATGCCACACACGCTGCACACATGAACCCCGTCTGTGGGCATAACCAGCGCATCATATGTCTGTTTTGCCTGCCTGCATGCTGAAACCACAAATCACTTTATAGCCAATACTGACACCGAAAGAAGAGTGACGTTTCAACCCATACACTGACCAAAGCACTTTGGTCAGTGACATAAAAGAACTTTGGTTCGGTATACAGCCCTATGTTTACGTTAAGTAAATCTACTTACCGGTCTCTTCTTGTCCTCAGCATTCCTGTCTCCTTGGTCCTGGTTCCCTTGGTCCTGTCCTGGTTCCCCTGGTCCTGTCCTGGATCTCCTTGTGCCTAGTCCTGGTTCTCCACGTGCTTTGCCTTGGTTCTCCTTGTGCCTTGCCTGCCACCAGTTGCCTGCCTTCCTCGTCCTGTTGGACCCTTGGCCTTGTTCCCTTCTGGAACGCTTCCATGGATTTGGAGTTGGACCCAAAGACATCTTCAAATCTGTAAGAGAGAAACATTGTCACATTAACATTACCCGTTCACCCTGCTAGCCTCCTCTGACCATCTCCTTCCTCTTCCAGGAGCTGCAGAGAAGCAGCTGTCTATTATCCACAGTAAATAATAAACACTGTTAGTTTTGTACCTACCTGTGCCTATATCGTTCCGGGCCTCATACAACTCTGGGGTCCCCGAGTCATAACATCCATTATGATTGTCTATTGTCTTTGTTGTCTACTGTTGTTATCACTCTTTGTTAAAATCATGTCTCTCTTGTAAATGAGTCCCCAAAGCTCAGTGTTAACCTGTATAAATAAAGGATGAATGATGACAAGCTAAAGCTAATGGGACATGAGGTCATATTTATTTGTAATGTATTCAAGTTATAAAGAGTCCAGAGATGCAGACTGATTAAAAGAAGTGAGATCAGTGCAACATGAGTTGTGAACACGTCTTTTTCTTATCTCTGATTTGTAAAATGTTCATAGGATTTACCATTGCTTTAAGGGTTACACACACCATTTTAACTTTGCATCATCCTGTTTCTACATCAAACATCCAACAGGTTTTGTCTTCAGGGCTTTTGGCCCTCACAGCAACTTCTAATCTTGAACTTATTTAACTGAGAACATAGATAATGTGGAGATTTTCATGTCATGTTGAAGAAGCGAACAACCTGCGATGGCCCTCGGTGGTTTCTGGGGTGTTGGTAACACAGTCTGTTTGGTCCCAGTGATTGATCCACGTTCAAAGCGGCTTGAATTGCTTGTCTTGACCATCAGGCAGAATCTGAGACTCTGTGCCTGTCATAGATTCACTTTTATGTTGTCACTCATGACTGTGTGGCTCCCTGTTTACAGCAGAAAGTCTATAATCTATCTGATCATCCGTGTGCCGATATTCAGTTTCATAGGCTGTGTGTGTGTGTGTGGGGGGGGGGGGGTGTGAGTGAATGTATTCAGCTGTGGTAATGACGGTGGGAATCTTGCTGGACAACAGTTTTAGTGTAATAGAGATCCATTCACGACTCAAACATTCTTCCCAGAAACTCCTCCTGGGACCAACCCCCCCTCCATCAATAGAGGGTAAGAAGAAGAAGACGGAGGAAGGCGAGAAGAACAGACGCACAGGAAGTCATTACGATCTGCATGGAGATTGGTTTGACCTCATCATCCAGCCTCCACCCCCTCCTCCGCCTAAACACTGACCGGACACAATAGATAGAAGGGGTGGAGCAAAGGAAGGGTGGGGGAGGGTGACAGCTGTGCATTGTCTGTCCATACTATCTAAAAACTGAAATATGGAGAAAGAAGGAATCACTGTTAGAGTTGTTTAAAACTGGATGTTTGACGTGCTTTGACAGAAATGCCAAACTCCCAGTGGAAACTATGACAAACTGAGACGAAGGAGCGCAGGAAAAAACAAGACATTATGAGCGGGTAGGGAAGGTGAACTTATTGTGAGTTAGGTTCTGCTCTTTTGACACAACAGTCCTTGACTATAATTAAATATGAGGCACTCAGAAAGCTTGAATTCACGGCATTTGATGATGGAAGTTAGAATGATTCATAGTTGAGATTATTAATGCAGTAATAATAACCGTGTTTCAGTTCCAGTGTTTAGAACTAAAGCTTTGTTTGAATTACTAATTAAGAAAATAAACACCATTTTGTCTATTCAAAATGGAAAACAACTTTGGTAATATCATATAAATGGTGACTAATTTGTAAATAATTATCAAGCACAATACTGTTTACATTACATAGGGATTATACTGATCACAAAATATGTCAATTTTAATCAGAGTAATATTTTATTTCTTTGAATAAAATAAAATACAGCTTGAAACCTACCCAAAAAACAACATCTCCATAAATGCATGCCAATGATCATAACAATAATGTGCACTATGACACTGTCTCGTTCCTGCAGATTACATACCAGGACGTTAAAAACCGATTAGAAGAAAGAAAAACGGACGGATTAACAGACTAAGAGAGACTGGGACAGATGGGGAGCAAAGGCAAGCATCTTGCATGGTAGACAGCCAAGGCTGACAACTCGATATAGGACACAGACGGGGAGAATGCTGGGTAAGGGAAGAAACCCCACAGGCAAAAGATAAAATTCATGACATTCATATCCCATCAGCAATATCAATTTAGCAGAAAACTGAGCAAAGGGGAAATTTCAAGGCAAGGCAAGAATGCAGAGTCAATGATAATATTGCTGTTAATGTGTTTAGAAACTCCAGGATAATAATATTTCCAAATGCAGCAGAGCTGCAGCTAGAAGAGGGGAAGGACTGGAGAAATGATCCAATCAGGCTTCTTCTGAAGGGAAAAGTGACAAAAGATGTTCAAACAGGAGCTATGCACACATTTTCTTTTAAAAGGTTTGCAAAGTGACTCTGAATAATCTTGGGTCAGTTGTTATATTTTTTGGATTGTTTCATTTTTTTAATTTCTCTTCTAAAAATGTGTTTGTGGAAGTTACACTCAGTGTTCAAGACACGAGTTGTTGCAGACTAATGATAGAATTTACACTTGTTCGTAAATTTAACAACCAAGTGTTCATCAAATAAAGAAACCAAAAGATTCCAAAGATGACAGCAAAGTTCATGCTCAGTAATCCAGATAAAAATCCATCATCGTTCAATCAGGTCTTCTGGACAGTTTTTTTTTTTTTTTTAATCTTTTTCCCTCTTTTTTTTTTTTTTTTTGCTGAGACATTTCAGTCTTCATCCAAAGGACTTCTTCAATCTGAAGAGCTACCAAACAAACTGAGTCCCACAAACAGCACACTCCCATAGTGGATAAAAACAGTTTGCTGGTGATGAGATAGCCTCCGGGGCCTGTCATCTCTCCCATCCACCGTCATTCCAAAGAATTTCTGTACACACACTTTGATTTTATTCGATCGTTTGTTGTTGTTGCTTTTCTTCCAGCTGCTCCCTGCTGCAGTACCGTAGTTGTCTTCGGTAGTGTACTCTGGATAATGATCTGGCTTTCAGCAGGATGCCTCTCCTGACACAACTTGGACTCAAAGCTGCAGCCTTAGGATTACAAATTACTGTACAAGATATTGACCACTGAGTCACTGCAGTTTATTCATTAACTGAACACTATCAAAATGTTAAAATTGGGTTGCTAAGTCTGGCCACTTGTGCTGTCTAGTCTTTTAATTTCCTAAAAATATAGTTTCCTCAAATGATTGGTGTGGCCAAAGATTAATCTGTGATAGTCAAAGCCACCAGTGGCCACCCCCTGGCTCCGTCATTGCATCTGGTGGTGGATAAAATTGCTCTGTCCACTCACTAGGATCCATCATTCTTCACCTCATCTCAAACTGCTAACATCCGCCATTCCAATCCCACAGTGATGGGAGACAACTGCGTACTGCTTGTTTAATTTATAGTTCCACTCAGTCTTAATCAGCTTTTGTACAATAAATCATCATCATCAACATCCTAAATCATGTTTAGTGCACATTTTTTGTGCAGTGAAATCCTAATTTATTGATTGTTTTATATTATTTATATCTTAGTCACAACTTTTAGCTTCCCAGTGACATAAACTTGAACAGTCAATATTAAAAGTGAAACCTGCTCCAGAAGTTTCAAACTCTAAGAGTTGTTGGTACCCTGACTTCAGCTTAAGTCTCACTTTAAAATTTATTTCTCCATCCTTTTACTATTCTTCTTTTTTTTTTTTCTTTTTTTCTTTTTTTTTGGGGGGGTGGGGGGACCTCTCTTTTTTGTGAGGTTATTTTATGTGTGCATAGATTATCAGCAATTTCCTTACACTTCCAACATATTAAAAAAAATCATCAAACTAGCTAATCTTTTTATAAATTCAAGTGATAAAATTAACCAAGTAAGACTTTGCTCACTTTTTTAAATAGGCATCACATGAAAAAGATAATCTTTTTCCTACAAAGCTCATGTAGCGATGTCATCAACACATTTTGCTACATGTGTAGAGCTGTGGGCAGTAAGCATAGCATAACTGAATGTGTTATTATTCACAGTCAAAAACTAGAATGAAATGATTGCTCTGGACCAGAGTTTGGGTTCTGAAGTTGGGACCATGACTGTGGGGTCACCAACACATTGACTCTGGACAAACGGCTACACACAGCTCATTGTTAAACCTCGTCAGGTCACCAGAGCAGTCAGTGCATTGGTGGCAGAAGCATTTGTAATGTGGGGGGGCTGATTGGTGGGGGTGCGTTCTGGGGGTCCTCCCGCTGAAATTTTTGAATAAGGTAGATGCCATTTCCTGCATTCTGGTGTATTCTAACGGGCTCTTAAACATCTACGTCTACCTACATTTGTAAACACTTGATTCAATAAATTTTAGAGAGCGAAACAGCTCTCCTTATGTGAATAGAGCACGCTCCACTTCTCTCACACATCTTAACCCCCCCATCCTGGTCACCAAGTGCCAGCACTAATGTAGCAACAAGCTAGCAGTGCACAATTTAGACACAGTAGATAAGATGCTACAGACATAGCACTCCGCTTCTCTTACGCATTCTAAACCCCCCACCCCAGTAAACAACTGCTGGCACTAATGTAGCGCTACGCTAGCAGGCAACACAGTGTCTCCCCCTCCTCCCCCGACCTCATTGACAAAAATAAATAAAAACAGACGAGATAAACGCCCTGCCAAGCCAAGTGACCCAGAGGAAACACTGCTGAGTTGTTATTGTGAGTTGTTGTAGGTAACCAGGAAAACCTGGTGTGGACTTTTAATGGTTTGAGTACTGTATTCTCCTCAAGTGGAATGGATTTGCCGAAAGAAACAGCGCTGGGTGAACTAATATTTCATGGTAAATGGGGAGGGGGAGGTTCAAACAAATGTTTTTTTTTTTAATTATTATTTTATGTGAGGGGTACACGTCCCCTTCACACATATCTGATAAGATGCCTATGAGCCAGTGACATGTGGGGCTATATTTGCTGGGTAGCCAAGCTCCAACTAGACTCTAGTTCAGGGGAGAAACATGCTTAAAGACGGCAGCTTGTTGTCAGACTGGGACAAGTTACTGAGGAGACAGAAGGGCAAGTGGCAGGACATGAAAAATGTTACATTGCTAATATTTATATTTCTAGACAGTCAAGTTTTATCATGTTCTGTGGCTGACACTGGCACCATCAGTCTGTTCAGTTATTGCAGAACTCCTCTAATTTATAACGTTCTCTTTAATTGTTGCTTTTTATTTGGACATTCTGAGTTTTTCCCCAGATGATTCGTACAATCTATTTAAAAGTATGAGCAAATATTCTGCTGATTTTAGGGGACATTTGGTTCTTTCATTAAAAAAACAAACACTACACATCTCATATGAATTTAATAATGGAGGCACACCATAAAACATGAGGAGCCAACATTATTAAGTAGCGGAGTTAGTTTAGGACACACACTCGGAGACAGAAAACTAAAGAAGAAACTGAAACTTTATTCACAAAGTAAAAAAAGTGATGGTGCAACAAAAACACACACACACAAAAACAGCAATGTGTAGGATCAAAGAATGGGTTAGTACTGGGTGTATAAATATGCTGGGAGGGGTGATGACTAAACAAGTGCAGCTGCGGCTAATGAGTACGGTAGATGAAAAACAGGCGTGCTTGATAAACAAAAGGTAAGCTGATTTAGAGAAATATTGGCTGGGAACACAGGGAAAACTAACACTCCGAACACAAGAACGTGCCTAAATATGATAAAGGAAAACATGATTGAAAAACATATCACAGACCAAATCTGTTTTATGACAACAGAGACAAAACCAAAGGATCATGACTAACATATCAGATGTCTCTGAGGTAAGCTGCACAGGCTCTGTAGTGACAGTGGATGACTCAAAAACACATCATCATTTGTACCTTAACATGAAAATATACAGTATACCAAAGCTGAATTCAGGGCCTGTCTCCCAGACTTGATTTTCTGGGCTGTTGGGTTGCAACATATTTGTACCATGTATTTTATATATTGCTGTTTTTGGATCTGAGCAGCATGGTGGCATAGTTGGTAGAAGTGCTGATGCTCAACGAGAAGGTTGCCGGTAGAGGTGTCATTTCTAACTCGAACCCGGAGCCCGACCCAGATTGGGGCCGGGCCATAATAATGTGCTTAAAGTGTGGACTGGGCCAGTGTTGGGCTTTTAATTGCATCAGCAGATGCGCGCGTCTAACGATCCAATTATAAGGCAACATGGCTTGCCATATAATCACCTGCAGCATGTGGCCATTTGACCGCTTGCAGACTGGCCTTGAATAGGTGGGGAAAAAAAGTTCAGTTAAAATAAAGAAAGACATTCAAACAAATGAGATATCTTTGTTCTTTCCTTTAGAAGGTGATGGTATAATTTAAAAAAAAATTAGCTGCACTCAGCGGACGTGCACAGCCAACAACCCAAACAGGTGAGATCCCAAAATATCCGATATGGCAGAGCAGGGTCCATGTCTGAATAATGCAGAATGCAAGCAGAAGAGGGATTTAATGCGCTTTGACGGCCATGAAAGGACAAATACCCCCTCAGCTCTGATCTTCTGCTACCTTAGCCATGCACATCCGCTGACCGTTAATAACTACATAAGTAGTTAAAGCTTAATTAAGACTGTCGGGGTGGGGGGGTGGGGTTCGAACCAGTAATTACTGTTAATTGGCCAGGTCGGGTGGGGTTCAGAAATTATGGCTAGAGTCTGGGGCTGGGTCGGGTCTGATTTTTTTGGGACCAAATGCAAGTTCTAGTTGCCAGATCGAATCCTGGCTAAGAACCTTTCTGGGTGGAGTCAGCATGATCTCCCCGTGCATACGTTGGTCCCCGGGTACTTTGGTTTCCCCACAGACCAAAATGTTAGGCTAACTGGTAATGCTAAATTGTGTGAGTGAGAGAGTGAATGATTGTTTTTCTCTGTGTGTCCCTGTGATGGACTGGAGACCTGTCCAGGGTGTCCCCCGCCTCTTGCACAGTGACTGCTGGACATGGACGCCAGTTACCTGCAACTAGTAATGGAAGAAGCGGGTTAAGATGATGAATAAATGCATGTTTTTGGATCCTCTTTATTCATAAACAGACAGTTTAATCAATGCTGATAAAGTAAGTTGGACACAAATTTCACAGCATTGGCTTGAAATAAACCTTCAAATTCCTTTAAGTTCTTTCGCATCTTTGTTGATTCCTCTGGTTATTTGCCTTCACAGCTGCTCGACCAAGATAACGTCTGTCAGTAGATTACCATGGACGATAACACGATGTGACTTTATGGTTCAGAACATCTCCTATCTGTCCTTCAAGAAGCACTTTATCTAAATATCTTTAAAGGAATAAAAATGATATAAAACTGTATTTTATAAACCTTAATGACACATCTAACTCAAAGAACTTGACCAAAACAAGTTTAGATGTCTAATCTGTCATATTTCCCAGCAGTATAAGAAATCAGTGAGCTCAGCTGTTTCCAGAAACATCTCTGGAGTCGAATATCAGAGCCTTTCTTCAAGCTTTAGTCAATTTACGTCTCACAGCCCTCCCTTGCATTTTATTGCACCTTTTATTGAACCATCATGCCTTTCCCTCACAAACAAAATAAATCTGCAGTGAGTGAAGCACCAATTTTTCAGACTTATTTCCCCATGTACTTTATTGTCTCTCACTCTCTCTACCCTGGCCAACTGCTGTGCAGCGCTGCTTCATAAGTGTCAGGGTGTTCGTTTCTGCCTCCAGACTAAAGCAGGGCAACATGAGCACATGGATCCCATTAAATATTTACTGCTACGTCTTCTCCCCCTCTCTGGTCCAATAGCCTCCAAACGTCTGGCCAAACAACACGCATACGATTTACACTCACACATAAACAAGATTACACGGGAATCACTGGGCTACTTTTATTTTTTTAATTAAAAGATAAATAAAAAATCACTTTATTCTGATACAAAATCTACTTCTTTTTTTACAAGAGCTGCATGGAGATGCACTTATCAATGTCAGTGCAGCTTTAGAGACAGGACGAGGAGCTCCATCATCCAGGAGGTGCTTGGGGGAGAGTCATTGCTCCTCTGCATTGAAAGGAGTCAGTTGAGGTGGTTCAGGCTTGGAATGCCTCCTGGATGCCTCTCTTTAGAGGTTTTCTGGGCACGTCCCACTGGTGCGAGGCCCGGGGAAGACCCAGACCCTGCTGAAGAGATTGTGTATCTTCTCTGGCCAGGGAATGCCTTGGGGTTCTCCATGAAGAGCTGGAAAGTGTCGCTGGAGAAAGGGAGGTTTGTTTTGTTTCTCCTATACCTGTGGCCTTCATGACCCAAGCACAAATAAGCAGTAGAAGATCAAGATGGAGCTCCCACTGTATCTCTAATTCATTAGTGGTACTGCCTCCTACTATAGAATATTATACACAAGAAAATGTTAATCATGCAACTTCCTTACAATAAAAAAAGAGGTGTTGAAAATGTTCATACAGTTTTTGAATTCTCATTTCCATTAAAAATGTTACTCAGTGGTGTTGCTAACCTTAGTCTGAGAAAAAAATTATAGTCGATCAAGTGTCTTCTCTCGTTGGTAAATGAAATTAGCAGGGAGTGTTTTATAAAACCTGCCATGTTGTATTTTTGTGCATTTGCAATGTGGCACTTTATGCCCCACCCACTCCCTCATGAGCTTTCATTTTGGCATAAAACAAATTACTCGTGTCAGCTAGTTCTATGCCTCAGGGTTCTGTAATTTTTTAGTTCATCGCTTGTTTAATGCAAGAGCTTACAAATTGACTAATTCCAGTTACAAAACGTCTGACAAATCACCATTTGCAGGAGGTACCGCTGTTCAGGAGAATCGCTTTGAAGAACTTCAACAGAATTGTAGATCTCCCCCACTTCCAAAAGTACCATACATTGTTGGATGTATAAACTTATTTCCTTTCAAATGTGTATGATTAAAGAATTATCCTAAAGTATCTGCTAGCTTCCTACCAGAATCTATTTATATCACTCTTTTTTTTTTTTTTTTGGTAAACAATGGAAATGCAGAACTGGTTTAGTATGGTTTGTCTCTCTGACAGTGTCTATAGCCTATTCCTGAGCACAAGATATCTATTTTGCTAATTTAGTTGGAAAAATTACACACAGCAATAAGCTAACTACAAGTTTGCTGTCGAGTGACAGGTAAAATGATACTCTGACTTTGTAAATAAAACCACATGGTGTAAGTGTATATTTTTTAATATTGTTTTTATTTTATTTCCAGTATACAGAATTTCACTGACTTTCTATGACCCCACTGATTCAAACACCTGGTAATCAATAAGCTAGCACAGTTTCATAAATGTGAACAAAACACTAGTTCCACAAGAATACATATCTCAGTGATTAGGCTAGCTTTTGAGATAATAGCAAAATGAGCTGTGTAGGTGGCTATTTTCTGTGTTTACCACTATTAACATAACAATCGGAGGCTGACTGAGCACGAGCACGCACTTTTGCTTTGAGGAGGATGATTGCTTGGAGAGTGCAGTTTTAGCTTCCTTGTTGTATATTACAGAGATTTAACTGTTTCAGAATTATTCTATTTTAAAAGACCAGTTCTGGGTACTGTCAGTTATTTTATGATAACGGTATGCTAACAATCAGTGTACATTAAAACCAAAGCCTAGAGTCAAGCATGTCTGCATGCATGTACATCTAAGGCGTGCACACACAGTTCCACGGCACACTGCCTCAGCTGCTTCCATGCATCCACATCTCGAGGTGCCTTTGTACATGACCACTCAAGCAGGTAATTCAGTGACAATGAATAAAATGAGATGTAATTATTTTCAAGCAGGCACTTGTTGAATAAAAGCTGAATGGGCTGAGAAACATGTGTTGCTCCCGGACTCCATTATTTCCTTGTCCGTGGGAGTTTTACAGTAGCCAGACAGAGGTTAACGCCTTGCAATCAAATTGTGTACCGGCAAGTAGGCGAGCGTGTTCGAGATTGGTTGGGAGAGGCTGGGTGGCAGAGGAGCAGTTAGATGGGTGGGGAGTTGGACTGGAGGGGTTGGTGAGGTTTGAGGGAGATGAAAAATAAGCTTCTGGCTATCATCAAAAGAAATGGCCTGAGACATCCACTTCTCTGTCTCTGCCACCCACCCGCCTCTCACTGTCAATCTCTTACAGGTTTGCGATATCTCTCTGTTCATTCGACCCTATTCTCAGCCTCTTGGGTTTTCATTCGATCTCTATCTCCTCCTCTAGTCTTCTTTCCATTTCCTAAGATAGCTTTCTAATTCTCTTTCCAAATCTTTCTCTCTGCGTCCTCTCGACAACAGTTATCCGTTTTCCCTTTCAGAATCTCCTGCCACGTATCCCTCTCTCCACCACAGAAATGTTCCCCTCTCCCTCCCACTGCACGTTTTACTCTCTTTATTCCCCATCCTCTCCATCTCTATATCTCATATACTGTTTCTGTCTGACTCTGCTCCCTCTGGTATTTCAGAACAGGTGGAGGA
This sequence comes from Hypsolebias antenori, assembly GCA_031762315.1. Classification (NCBI taxonomy): domain Eukaryota; kingdom Metazoa; phylum Chordata; class Actinopteri; order Cyprinodontiformes; family Rivulidae; genus Hypsolebias; species Hypsolebias antenori. The sequence continues at coordinate 31,451,930 of JARVGS010001792.1, read as the reverse complement.
CACGCTGATAAGTCTCATTCTGACGTCCTCTTACCGACGACCATCACTTGCGCTCTGATCTTGTGTTATTTGAAACGTGCCTTTGTTGTAATCTGTTTGCCCACGTGAATCACACTGTATCTCTGCATACATGCATGAATTACAGCTCGGTGAGACACATCTACCCTGCCTTTGAACTGTCCACATAAAGGCGACTCTGACTTGCACGCCCCACCAAAGAAGCAATTCCAGTCAATTTCATACATTTCTGTCTTGGTCATTTGCATCCTTTTGGCTCAGCTGCTGCTATCCTTTTCAGATACATTTTATTCTGCCTCCTTTTTTATTTCTTGCTTTAGCGTCTTTCATCTCAAGTCTGTGCCCATGAAAGTCTTACATATTTGTCATACAGACATGGGTGAGCTCACTCTCAAAGGATTTCTTATTGGTTTGACCGGATAAAGTTGAGCAAGATTGGAGTCAGAACCTTTACCATATTTACAGGCTTCAGGGGGTTCCTCTTCCTGCACTCTACAACTGATGAGACTTTCAGTATTTGGGGGTCATTAAATAGATCTAGCACACAAAGACATAGATGTGACAAAAAATGAGTACCGTACATGTGTAGAGCACAAAAGAAAGTGTCCAGAAACACCTGAAGACATGAAGAAGGCATGATGATAGCTACAAAACAGCAAAACAAATAAATTAGTTATGTGACTGTAAATAAAAGCAATATGTTGAATAGTTTAATAAAAAACAGACGTTGAAACCATTTTTCACACTTGGGTCTTGTTAATAAACTGTTGCATAAAAGGGCCTGTTTTTTTGTTGCTGCCAGAAGCAGCAGAAACACACAGACTGGCCTGGGGGTGTTGCCACAGGAAAAGCCAGGTTGGTACTTAAATCAGAGCCTTTCATTATTTTAGGTCATTTCAGACTCAACTTGTGAGACTCAGCTCAAATTTCAACTGACGGAGGCTTACTTTACCCACCTCAGGTGTTATTTGTCAGCAGTACTTTATCATGTCTAAAAGTACTTACTGCAATTTCCTGATTTCAGACTGAATAGTCATTAGGTTTCACATACACGCAGCCTGACACTGTGTTTGTTAGTGCCATTTCCTTTCAGAAGAAGGGGTTATTATGTTGTTTGGTTCCAAGTAATAAGCAATAAGTGAGGTTCAACGTTCTTTAACTTTATTTCTGCTGCTTTTGCAGCTTTTCCACATATATTTCCACCCCCTTATTCAAAGCTGGGTCATAGAGTGGAGTGGAGGGGAGTGGTGGCACAGAGGTTAGAGAAGATCTCGTGAAAATGCGTTCTCATGACTCAGTGAGCTACCTGTATAAATAAAGAGTAAATTTAAAAATGGAGGTAACAGATTCAGGAGAAAAGTTCAGACATCCTTCATCCCCAAAGACACTTTTCAGATCCAAACTGATCACTTTTTTGTCCAGATGTTAGGGGATATGTAGACATTATCCCTTCAAATGGAATATGGAATTACTGAGTCTACTCCAGGGTCTCTTCCTCAAAGGGCAAACAGCCTGGTCAGATGCTTAGGTCATTTTCACACCTGATAGTCTGGTAGACTCGATTTAATTGGGGACCAAAATTCAGAACATTTGTTTACATTTTCAGTTGGTGTGGTTCACATTCACACTGCACTATTGAGCCAACTTGTCTCTCCTCCCCTGCTGCACCAGGAACTACTGAAGGAAATGACACAAAAACCTCTGAAGAAGCCACTTCTTCTGGAAATAAAAACAAAAATGGAATGGCGTCAAATATTAGCAGTTTTTGGATTTTTGTTTTGATGTTTTTCAACAATGGACTCAGCATGAGTGGAAGATGAGGAAGAAGACCATGGAGAAAGTTGTTTTTCACACAAGTCGGATGAAACGTCTCCATATGAAGTATGAGAAATGCGTGTTTGTTTTGGTTGTATTTACACAGAATGCCCTGCGCTGCAGTCCACTTCCTACTTTTGGAGTGGTCTCCGGTCCACTTGCATTCACACTGCATTCAAACCAATGCTTAATATGAGCCGGATCCTGCCGGAACAAGATCCAGGAACTCTTTCATTTTGACCCCTTCTGTTCTGGCAACTCTTTCATTGGATCCACCAACTCTGCCCCAAAAAGTTCAAAGTCATTGCGCATGTTTATTTTGATTATTGATTAAGAATACAATGAAATGAGGCATTGCCCTTAGCCTGGTGGCCCCAGTCTGTAGATGTTTCAGCCGCAGCTCGCGTGGCGCTCCTTCGTGGAGGAGGAGAGGAGCCTCTAGGCAGCGGAGAATGAGGACGAAGGGATGGTCACATTTACGCACTGAGGTTCTGTGCAACGACCTTTTCTCCTCCTCCTCTCCAAATAATGTTCCTACAGAGGAGCTGCGCACTGACAAACACCCCCTCTCCTCCTCTCAGACCTCCGAAACAGAAACGATCATTTATTCAACAGAATAAATAAATGTCCTGTGGACAGTGCACGTTACGCACAGCATCTCCAGACAGCTCTACAGAGCGCACACATCAGCAGGTGTCTGAACCCCTGCTACATTTCAGTCATAATAAATAAAAAAGGGTTACGGTAAAAAATATATTAAAAAAACAAAGAGAGAAATGTTTGATGTGTTATTCACATTACATGTCACATTTCAAAACAATGGCGCTAATTTTTCAAAAATAATAACAGCAATCAAAATGTCAAAAAGAGAGTCCAATTTACTTTAATAAAAGATGGATGGATGGATGATAGATGGATGGATGGATGGATTGTTTTAGTTGGATAACAGAGAACTGAAGCCTTCAGGTGCTTCAAAGAATTCAATTGCACATTCACACATCCCCAAACGAACCTGACTTTCTAGGAAATCGGACTAGAGATTGATTAAAGCAAAATTCACAGGACTGGTTTGAATGCACCCTTATTTGCACGGGATTAGTTTTACCCAGGGACCACATGCTATTTGTAATAATTACGGAGATTGTCTGTGTTGTTAATCCCGTGCGAATCGGCCATGTCAGTAATTTGTAAAGGGAAAATTCCCCCACAATTTACCTACTATATTTTGCTGAACTCTGAGGTCCTGCGATAATACTAATCCAAAGCGATAGGCATCTCTGTGATTTGGGCAGAAATGTGCAGAATCTGATACGTAATGAGGCGTTGTTTTTTTTTTTTTTGCTTAAGCAAAATCATTTGGGAAAATATAGAACAAGGCTGTTTCTAAATAAACGCGCTGTTCACTTTGGCTTTTTTTTTTTCTCGTGCACCGGTCCTGGAGATACTGCAATACCAGATCAATGCATGGAGTGGACGGAGCAAGCCCCTATCCCAGCTCCCTGTTCCCAAAATCAATTTAATATATGGTCCCCGGATAGGGAACAGCTTTTATGCTGCTACATCCTTCACAGCAGATGACAGGAGGTGCAGAGATATGCACGTGATGAGCTGACCCATCAGTGTTGGACCCATCCATCCATCCACCTGCTTTTTCCTTTTCAGGTAGGAGGATTGCTGGTGCCCATGTCCAGTCATCACTTTGCAAGAGGTGGGGGACACCCTGGACAGGTCGCAAGTCTATTTCAACAAGCGGGTCCGCGGATGCGCGGAGGCATGGACGCTCACGCGCATGGCCGGTGACAGCTGTCCATCTGAGTTTAACATGGCTTTTTTTTTTACCTCTTAAACCAGCCTGTCTGACTTGCCTCCTCCTCAACAAGTAGATTAACACAATTTTATATTGTGCATTCTTTACATAGTTTTCTTTAGTGCTGATTCGTAAAACCACATCAAAGCCTGAGACCGTCCTGAATCGCACATTAAGCACATTATTATGGACCAGCCCACACATGACAATGCAGTGCGTTAACGTCATACCTGGAAGATGTCTGTAAATTTCAGCTAAATCTCAGGCTTTGGTTATACCGTGCAAATGCACCACATTAAAAGCAGACGTTGGGAGTAATTTATTTGTTACACGTGATCCTTAGGTAAACCTAATCCTAATCCTAAAAATAGGGCTTTAAACTACCTTTGCTGACTTCTCTTGCTGTAGATGAGCTAAAGCTGGATTCATAGTTAATGAGAAGGGCCATCCTATTGTCTTGCTGAAGTGGGTGATTGACAAAAATGGCAAACCACCCACTGAGACCCTATTTTGTGCACTGTTCCCAGTAAGAATAAGCTTACAGGATATTATGATTGGTCAGAACTTCAGAACTGCAGGAGTGCTCATGTAAAGTGGCTGCAGTGAGTTTATCTCTGAGAGCAGCATCCGCTGCATCAAGCTGAGGCTGTGAGAAAATACCATCATCATTACATCTGTTCCAGTAAAAATGACAAAGGAAGTCAAATAAAATTTATAAAGAAAGTAAAAGAGCTAATGTAAGTTTAATGGATCGGTTTTGTGCATGCAAAATACAGCACCAATAACCAAAGGATATCTTTAGGCTGTGCTGATGGAGACAATGCACATCCTCAGGGCAGTCGCGGCAGTGATAACTGGGAGTGAGTGCTCCTTTGTCAAGAAGTATAGGGGCATTTTCCCTCATCAGCTGTTGGAAACTGTCACAGTCTCTCTGTGACCAATTCACAAGATAGTGCTTCTCCTCATTTAACAACAAAAATCTTCCTACTCTGACTCAGTCATTGGCAAACCCCGGCTCGCGGGCTGTATCCAGCCCATTGGGCTTTTTCATTGGTCTGCCGAAATTATACAAAATGTGGACAGTTAAAAAAAAAAATTTAATTAAACTTTTTTTTTTTACTTTATTTGTCAGTGGTGCTGAATTAAATTTTAGGAGTGTTTAAGCACCACCAAAAAGAGGTTAAGATCGCCACTGGTCCAAATTATATTTAAAAAATTGTATTTCATTGGGAGAAAAAAAACTGGTGTAGTTTTACCTGTAGTTCCTGCATTTCCCCAGTAGAGGTGCACTACAGACACTGGTGTGTATTAGAGGAGTGGAGAAGAAGTAATTTCTTCTTCTTTGCTTTAATTTTCACTTTGCCCTATGAATGTGTCTGTAAAAACAGTCTTATCAAAGAAAAGTGTACAGTGAGTGCTGAGTGTTTAATACGGAGTGAACAACAATATATTGTTTCACTGAGGTCCAATCAAAGGTGTTTTATATGTCAAGAAACTGTTGCGGTTTTCAAAGAATACACTTTGCTAACAGCTAACTATGCTAGCAAGCTTTTCTCCGGAGGCAATTTTTTTAAAAAGAAACATGGTAAAAACAGAGCAGGTCTATTGTGTCTGGAGGGCCAAGGCAAGTTAGAAAAAATCAGTATGTCACGCAGGAATGTGACTTGCCTTATGGACTGATGAAGATATAGCCAGCAAAATAAACTAAAAGGCTGAGTCCTTTAAGTTACTGTTTGTTAGAACCGGATGAAAGTAATGAAGTAAAGGACAGTTCTCAGCTCCTAATTTTTTATTTGCGGGATTAACAACAGTTTTGACATAACGGAGGTGTTTTTGACCCTGACGTCTCTGAAAGGAAAAACACGGGGAGAGGATTTTTATAACCGTCTGTTGTCATCAAGAGAATGACGCTACTGTGGAGTAAACTTGACAATGTCGCAACGGACGCATCATCAAATTTAACTGGAAAACACGTCGGTCTGCTGACAAAAATCCAGGATAAAGTGAAAGAGCAAAACCCCAACCAAGATGTTATTTTTCTTCTCTGCATCATCTACCAGGAATCGCTGTAAGTCATGCTTTGTGTGTGCATGTGTGAAACTGTTAATTGTGTGTGAATTATCATTAAAAAAAGTGAAAGACAAAAACTTGTGTATGACTTATTGTCCAGGTACTCTGCTGTGATGTTGCATAAGAGAAGCTGCTAAAGGATGATGTCTGCTTCCTAAGTTTGCCCACCCCTTCTCTAACTCCTCCATCATCAACATTAAACTACCATATTTTCCGCCTGATGGGTCGCTCCTTTCTATAGATCGCATTGTCCAATTTTGTCCAATAATTTGGAAAAATCCAGAAACGGGTCACACCTTTATTTAGGTCGCACCTATTGTGCGTCACCGTTGACGCGTCGCCTATGTTACGCATCACCGCTGACAACCCGGGAATGTGGGCGGTGTCTTGCCAAAAAAGGATTGTGGCAGCCGGCAGTGCACGGAAGGACTTTAACAAGATTAACACGG
>JARVGS010001792.1:31367622-31378591 GCA_031762315.1 Hypsolebias antenori | reverse complement strand
TGTGTGGTTCCAAATGATTCAAAACACCAGAGAGGAGCGAGTTCAGCAGCTCTGTCAGCTTAGCAACAAAAGCCAGGAATTATTCCAGTGTGTTGAGCTAACAAGCTGCAGTGACCTCCGATGGAGAGGAGGAAGTGAGGGTGGAAATACGTGAAGCGTACTGATGACACACATGACAAGCTAGTAGTACGGAGCTTCACCGCAGCCGCACATGTGACGACTTACTGTGTGAGAACGAGAAACTGATGGAAATTAGCAGGAGTAAGATTTATCTGTAGAAAAGTATGTCAGGATTATGGTTAGATTAGATTTTAGATTAGAATAAAACTTTATTTCAGTTTGCATTTGAAACAACTAAAGCACGGGAATGAAAAAATCAAGCAGTAAAATAAAATAAACGAAAGGAGCAAAAGTAAAATGTATGGATTAACATGCTAAATGAGCAATACAAGCATTCCATCAAAGGATCAAGGCTGAAGCTGTAGCTTATAAATGTTCACAATTTGTCATTATTACATCACATAATCAAGAACAAATTATATTAATTGACTGAAAGCGATTTTAGTTGTAAAAATGACGATGGCTTAAAACACAAAGTTAGCTGTCATCATGAGGGGGAGCAGAAATAATTCTGTCACCTTCCTGTGAGCAGCATTTGAAAAGAATGACTCAAGCAGATAAACCTCGCTGAACGCCACTTACTGCGTTGTTTCATATACGTGTGAAACACTTCACAGCAAAGAATAACGCTCTGTCGGGATGAGCACTTTGGGCGAATTGGATAATAAGCTGCCGTAATGTTAAAACAGCTAATGTTTGTTTTTGTTTTTTTTTTAATCTTACATCCATCTTTTGGTTTGTGCCTCTCAGATAAATCATATACTTTTTTGTTTTTCTCTTTCAGTTTGGGGTTTTACCATTTTGTTTAGACAGTTAATAAACAGTTCGCATTAAATTTCTGGATCACCTTTTAATGGCGTACAATCTAAGACAAACTGCACCTTAAAGTGGTCGTCTTCAAAATCCCCTCACACATAAAGAACATCATCAGCCCCACTCAAGGCACCTGCTGCGTTTAATTGTCAAGGATAAACTGGCAATAGTTAGTTAATTTGTGAAACATTTTATAAATAGCATGTCTTCTTTTACTTACCAAAGATGATCACCATCAGTTTGTATTTTAACAAGAGACAGGACCAGAAACCAGAAGTTGAAGCCACATAGGAAAGGCACCTTTTAGCTGCTGTACATTTTTTATATTATTTTTCATATAAATGGGTGGGATATTTCCCTGACGAAAAAACAAAAAACACATAAGAGGTTTTTAAGTTGTTAATTTTTGTTAATTCACATATTTGCTGCCATACCAGATATACATTTTGTTCTCATTACGTTGAGTATTAGTTATTAAAGACGTTAAAAAGTGTTGTGTGGTTGACAGTCTGATGGCCTGTTAGCAAGCTGAAAGGCTACAGCTTAGAGCTGTCATTTCTAACCCAGGCCCAAAGCCTGGCCTGGCCTGGCCTGGCCTGAGCCATAATAATGTGCTTAATGTGTGGGCCGGGCCGGTCTCAGGCTTTGAGGTGGTTTTACGAATCATATAGCACAAAGAAACCTAAATAAGAATGCTCAATATAAAATTGTGTTAATCTACTTGTAGAGGAGGATGCAGGTCCGACCGGCCGGTTGAAAGAGGTAAAAAAAATGTCCAGTTAAGCTCAGATGGATCAGCTGATCACCGGTCACGAACGTCTCCGCACCTGCTGTCACCTGCGGTGAAGGAAGCAGCAGCATTTGCAAAAAACGAAGCGATCAGCACATTCAATTAAAATAGGCTTGTTCTATATTTTTCCAAATAATTTTGCTCTAAAAATATTTTCGTTCATCTGTACTATAGCTTATCTTCAGAGTCAAATTTTTTTTAGGCTATTCATTTTATATGTTGATATCCATTTGGTGAAACAAGAAATCTTAAGTCTTCCTTTCATTGAAATACATTTTTAAAACTATCATGTCAAACAGATTTGCTTACAAAAGCAGTAAAAGTTTAATAAAAAAAAATGTCAAGTTTTTTGGGGGGGGTTCGGGCCTGTAATTACAGTTAATCCGTCGGTTTCGGGTCAGGCTTGGAAAAATTGATACGGTTTCGGGCCAGGCCAGATTTTTTAAGCCCAAATGCAACTCTAGTACAGCTCCATAATCAAAGTGTGTCGATTCTAGCTTCAAAAATACTGTATAACATGCCACCTTCACACAAAAAAAAAAATAATAATTACATTTTGGCTTCAATTTTTGACAAAGGAAGTTAATGAATTTGTTTCATTATATCATGTTATGATGAACTTTGATAGTCACAGTAATCTTAAAAGCATGCTTTTTCTTTTTAACAAGCAAACAGGCAAACACTGAATTGATACTTATTTAACTTGGTTATTAATTTTATTTCCTATAGAAAAGGTACGATTTGCTTCTTTTTGCACAAACTTCTTAAAAATTGAACAAATAATCTATTAAAATGAAGTTGTGTATTATTTAAATTTATACAAATTTACAGATGTGTGTTGTAATCATTCACATTGTTTATACAGGCAGTCCTCGAGTTACAAACGAGATCCGTACCTAAGGACCGTTCGTAACCCGATTTTGCCGTAAGTCGGGACCCGTAGCACGTGGCGTTCGTAAGTCCGGATTTTTGTCCGAACCATAATTTTGACTGGACCACATTTTGACTGAACCATAATATGGTCTGACTGCCCTACATCACTGGCACATTTCTCAAATACATGTAAAACATCCATATTCTCATAACTTGGATTTTGTTTCCAGCAAAGGTGAAATGCTGACGTTTAAAAAAAGGCCTCCCAAGTGTTAGGACGTTTTAAACTAAAGCTTTAGAGCAGTGTTTTAGGTGTTCATTTATGGCAGATTTCTTGAGCACATTTAGTTTGCAACGTTAAGTGAGTGTTTTTTTATGGCAAACTTGCATATGCTACGATGCCAGCAGCTTTGAAACATTTGGAAAAATTGAACCCAGGTTGTACTGAAGTACAAAGGTGTTTTTGTACTTTCTTCATTCCTTTTTTTTATTTATTTATTTATTTATTTATTTTTTTCATTTCAGCTCAGATAAGTGAGGTCATGAGTCTGGTAACTAACTTATTTCTGTTTCTTTCAGCTCAACAATGTTAGATCAGCTTTCAAAGGCCTTTAATATGTCCTAATACCTCCATGAGCAAAGGAATAGGCTTTGGTTGACTATAAAATAAGGTCACCATAATATAATACCTGCTTCATATATGCATTTCTTGTATTATGCTCGTCTTTTTTCCAGATTTCTATGAGGCCCCGTGCCTTTCTGCCAGTCAGTGTGAAGCTCTAACAACCCTCATAAACCTCAGCACCCACAATGAGCAACCTGATCACCTGCTTCTGCTGCTGATCCTTCAGAAGATGTGAGTAAAACTGACACCTCATAACAATTCAAAGGAAGGAGTTGAAACCACATAGTTGTTATGGAGCGATGAGGTTTGCATGAAGTGCAAGTAATTTAGCTCGGCCATCCAGCTAGGGTCAAGTTGTTGTCAGAGAGTCAATTGAAATTCAATAAATTATTGCAAAATAACCATATTGTGAAAAAGCTCATTTCTATAATTGACTGGTTTGATTTCAAAGTTGGAGCCACATAAAATGATGGTGTTCTCAGCAGCAGACAGATATGTTCATCATCATGTAAGAGACAGCTGGTTGCACAGCCAGACTCAAATGGGAAATACAAAAAGATGCATTTGATGATAGTAACTGAGGCAGCCAAGCATCATTCTGAATCGGTGACATCTTCCACTAGTGTTATCTCTAAACTCAGACATTTACCTTCTGTTGCTTCCATTTTTTTCCCTCACCTCTCTTCTCATCGCCTGTCTTTTTTTTTTTGTTACACCTGCGTGTGCTTTCTTCTATGCTTTTCCTTGACACTTGACAGTTGAACTGGTGGCTGTCTTTTTTTTTCCCCACAATGCCTTTTTTCAACAGTTCCCAGGAAACAAAACACAAAACATGTGTTTTTTTTTTGTTTTTTTTTTTTTGGTGTGAGTGTGTGTGTGTGTGTACAAGACATGGCATTTACTATAGTCACACAATGTGAAGCTTCGAAGACATGTTGATCTATGACGACTCTGAAAAACATGTCAGGATGTGGCTATTTATTTGATTTATGTTGTTTCTGTCTGAGAATAAGACAGAATCTTTTTTTTTTCTCCTTATGTTCTGTATCTAGCAGGTATATTTTTAAAATTTATAACCATGCTTTCCTGCTCTTCTTCTGCATTGCCATGCTTCGTCTACATCAGATATCACACCTCAAAAAGCATCAAAACATACCTTATTTATGTTGTTATTGATGGCACATGCTGAATAATTTATACATGTATACATTTTTTTAAATCTGCAGTGACTTCACTTGTAGCAGTGGCAGTTCAGTGAGGGTGCAGTTTGTTTACAGGCAGCATATATAACATATATAACATAACATTACAAGACTGTTCTTTCTATCTACGACATGTGAGATGATTGAATTTATTATTGTCAGACTTGGGTTTGTCATTTTTGTTTCCTGAAGGCAAAGCCACAGGCGCGTCCGTCTAAATTTAACACTATTTATGTTAAATAACATCAATCAACAACGTTTAAAAGGACAGTGAAGTCCGAAGAGTAGAGGGTAACTTAGGATAACCTAATAGTTACTTGGCTTTTTCCACTGACCGCACTTACGGAGAAGGACCTCACTTACGTGTCACCTCCGGACACGTAAATGAAACTAAAAGTGGAGGCGGGGCCAGTGACGGTCCTAGCCTATTTGGCGCCCTGTGCGAGCAACCCCAATGTCCCCCCCCAGGTTGGGCATAGGCAGTCGGGTTGCTGATAAATGGTGCCCCTTGCCTGCAGTGTGGTGCATGACAGGCAACTTGTATCAGAAGTTCACTCCACCATCACGAACACTTTTTTTTTTTTCGAAAAAGAATTACAAATGAAACTGTATAAATGAAACTTGTACCAAACCTATATGTACTATTGTATGTACTTTGAACAACAAGAGTTTAACATGCACATCAACTGGCAAGTAAAGTCAAGTTTATTTGTATAGCACATTTAAAACAGAAGCTGTTACCAAAGTGCTTAACAAGAAGAACACATCATAAAATATAAAGTAACAAGATATAATTACAGCATGTGGACTAAAAGCAAAAACACAAAACATAATTAGAAATGCTGTCACCTAAATGTTGATCCTCCTTGCCTTCCTTGATGCAAAGTCATCAATAATCTCATCATGTGAAATCTGCTCAGCAACTGCATGGTTGATACTGATGACTGCCAGACCACTGAGGCGTTCCTGAGACATAGTTGACCTCAGATATGTTTTTATCATTTTCAACTTTGAAAAGCTTCTTTCTGCTCCAGCCACTGTGACAGGAATGGTAACTGCAATTCTAAGAGCAGTCCACAAATTTGGATAGATTTCTGAGAGGTCACTTTCATGGACAAAGTTTAGCAGCTCAAGAGCAGTCATAGACTTTGACGGCAAAGCAGGCAATAGATTAACACCACCGCCAGGGTTGCCAGATCTGACTTGCTAGCCCAAAAACCTCTATATACACCGCTATGGGTGGGTTGAAAATTACATATATCTGTATTATTTTATAATTATTATAATTAAAAATTTTACATTATTTTATATAATTATATACAAAGTATGTATTATAGCATTATATAACAAGCCGCTCAAAACTGTTTCTTTCCAACCCAATGTCTTCAGCAATCATGGTGGGCGCCAGCTGGTGGGGGTGGCGGGTGTAATGCTGTGTTATGCCGCCCCCTGCTGGAGGCCGCCCTGTGCGGCCGCACATGTCGCTCGTAGGAGAAACCGCCACTGGGCGGGGCGGCCCTGAGTTGAGGAGGTGCATCCTCTGCAGCTGCTGCAGTGATAAACTGATGACATGGGAATAAATGAAGGGCGGGGCGGCCCAGGAGGAGCATGTAGTAGTGTTCTGTTTTATATGTTGTTAAAAAAAAAGTTGTAAAAGATTTTTTTTTTTTTAATTAAAAAATGAGGAGCGGCGTCTCCTCTTCTTCTTCTTTTCTCGTTTTCCTAAACTGCACAATGTTATGCCGCCTCCTGCTGGAGGCCGCCCTGGGCGGCCGCCCATGTCGCCCATTTAAGGAACCGCCACTGGGCTGCACACAGGTGTAGCAGGCGCTAAATAATTTAAAATGGTTCATTTTAAATAAAAATTTCATGGCAATCGTGTGGCTCATCCATCCATCAGCCAATTGTGTGTCATGTCCAATTTTGTTTTGAAAAACCGCGATAGAGTGAGTCTGCAAAAAATGAACCGCGAAGTAGCGAGGGACTACTGTAATATCAAATGAAAACTACGTAATCAGTTTTAACAGTTCATTTAAGGAAATTAAGTCAAGTTGTCCTCCAGTAGTCTAGTCCTATGGCAGCATAATAAGCCAACCCTAACTATAGGATTTATCAAGAAGAAAAGTCTTGAACCCAGTCTTAAAACTGGACAATGTGTCAGCCTTACAAAGAGAAACTGGAAGTTGGTTTCACAAGAGAAGTGCCTGACAACTGATAGATCTTCCTCCCATTCTGTTTTTAGAAACTCTAGGATCTGCAAGTAAGCCTGCAGTCTGAGAGCAAAGTGCTCTGTTAGGAAAATATGAAACAACAAGATAATATGGAGCTAGGCTGTTGAGAGATTTGTACTTTGTACGTTAGAAGTACAATTTTTAATTAGATTCTGGATTTGACAGGGAGCCACTGGAGAGAAGCTAAAACTGGAGAGATATGATCTCTCCCACTAACTCCAGTTAAGACTCTGGCAGCAGCATTTTGGATCAACTGAAGACGTTTTAAAGAAGTAGTTAGACAAGCCGATAATAAACCATTGCAGTCGACATACAACATTACAAGCAAGTCCTCCTGCTCGCATTGAGCGTCTAGTGGCTGCATTTAACTGGTTGCATTATGCTTTAACAACGTTTTTCACCGTCCATTACTGCCCCATTGATTTCAGTTTGACTCACGTTGGAATTAGATAAAAATGTAAGAGAGCTGAGAGGTTCCTCTGGCCTCCCTGTGGTCCTGATGGTTGGAAGCACACTTGGCTTCAGGCTTGCCGGCATCTCCTAAAGATCATGATCACATTTGTCACAGTGTCTGTGCCTCTAAACAAACATTTAGCTCTGTTTGTATAAATCTACAGGAACACATGCATGATGGTGTGGTGGTGAAGCCCGTCCCTTGAAAGCACGAGGACGTTTCAGCTCCTTCATCCTGGGAGGACGACGTCAGAGCTGCATTAAAGTGTAGCAGGTTGACATGAGCGCATGTTCACCCACTGTCTGCAGAGCCTCCGCTCCGATCTGTCTGAAGGCCTCCGTAACCTAATAAAACGGCCTTACTGGGATGGAAAAGCAAAGTGCTTCTTAACCAGTGATACATGTGGCACGACCGGAGCGAATGGAGAAATCCACCAGCTGTTCTGCGTTTCCAGAGCACAGCGATCTGCTGAGGTTGCGGTGCGTCACGTGCTCCATTCCTGAGCTCCACGGGCGCTCTGGCATGACTTGTGATGAGCTTTGTCACAGAACGTGTCGTATTCCCTCTCTGCTGTAAAAAAAACAACCAAAAAAAAAAAAAAAAAGTTATTTCATCCTTTTGCTCCTTTATTTATAGCGTGGCAGCGATGAAACAGAGCGAGTGTTTTTTCTTTCCTTATTTGCCTTCTAGCTTTGCTGAAGCCAACACTCTCTGTGAGGAAAGTCAGTACAGAAATACAAACAGCACAGCCCCTCCTGTTTATTTAATTAAGAACATTGTGTCAATAGACAGGCAGCATACAGAGGCTTCGAACAAACTATAAAATTATTAAAAGCCTAACATTCCTGACAGGAAGCCATTATAAACTGAGATCTGCTTCTGTTGACAAGTCAACGAGTTGTTTCTGCTTTGGACAAAGCTTCAAATTAAAGTGAAGCTAGATCCGAGGCACGCTCCGTGCTGCGTGGTAGACGCCACGCTGCTTTAACTGGATGTTTGTCCAGATGACAGAGCTGTTCTGGGTTGATGAGGCTTCATTAGCTGGTAGCTGTCCTGGATTGATGGACAGGTCAAGGTTTTAAGAAAACATCTGGTGCTGGTCGGTCTACGTTCCTATCCTCACCTATGGTTATGAACTCTGGGTAGTGACCGAAAGAATGAGATTACAGGCAAGAGACTTGAGAGACTATCTGGGAGAGGCTCGGAGTAGAACCACTGCTCCTCCACAACGAGCCAGTTGAGGTGCTCCCTGAGCGCTTCTCTAGGGAGGTGCTTCAAGCATGTCTGACTGGGAGGAGACCCCAGGGAAGACCCAGGACACACTGGAAAGACTACATCTCTTGCTTGGTTGGCCTGGGAACACCTTGGAGTTCTCCCAGAAGAGCTGGAAGAGGTGGCTCTGGAAAGATGTCTGGGCCTCGCTGTTCAAGCTGCTGCCCCCACAACCCGACTTCAGAACAAGAGGAAGATGATGATGGATCTGGTGCTGTGAGCAGATTTCAGTGTACCGTATTTTTCAGCCTGTAAGTTGCAGTTTTTTGCATAATTTACATGCCCTGTGACTTATACACCGAAGCGCCGTATTTATGGATTTTTTTTTTTCATATTTATAAACTGTTTTTTGGCTGATAAGACAGTTTTCATTCACTCTGACATTGAAAATATTGAACACTACACAGCATGAACTTTCTTGCGTTGAACACTAACATTTTCAGCCGCTAGAAGGCAGCAGATTAGTATGGCATGCTGTTGTATCATTTAATAGGTAAAAGTGGCTATGAGTGGCACAATTGGCTTGCCATAGCCTGCCACCTTTGTCCAGCTCGCCTGGAGCAACCATCAAATCAGCTTCATTTTGCTGCACCGCCCTGGAGAAATACAGCTGATTTGACCATTAAAGTGCATTTATTAAGTACAAGTTCAACTGAGATGCACCTTTACTATAATGTCAAGCAAGCCAATAAATGTTTTTAGGTGTTTATCTCTTTAAAATTTGAAGAAATGCACAGCGAGTTGTCCCTCTGCGCATCCCTGTTTCCATGTATTGGCTTTTAAAATGCAGCTGATTTCAGTCAAAGTGCATTTATTAAGAAGTTAGACTGAGACACACCTTTACTATAATTTCAAGCAAATAAATAATTGTTTTGAAGTGTTAATCTTGTTAAGTTCTTATTAAAGTCCTCCCGTGGCTGTGCTGTGCATACTCCTGCGACCACCATTTGGCAGTCAGTCAGTTTTTGGCTCAACACCGGCCCACATTTCCGGGTAGTCAGCGGTGACTCGTAACAAACGCGATGTGTCAGCGGTGACGCATAATAGATGCAACGTATATGATGAAGTGACCTATTTATGAAATTTTCCACTTTATTAGATATATTTGGACTGATGCGACTTATAAGGTGGTGCGACGTGTACAGCAGAAAATACGGTATGTGCAGGTGACCCTTAGCTTCTATCACACCAAACGTTCACTCAATATATCATCGACTGGTTTGTGGCCAGTTTAGCTTTTGCTAAGGTTCATTAGTGTTGGCTGTCTTGAATCCGCTCCACTCTGTTAATCAGATGTCGACGTACATCTAGTGATAACTTCTGAGAGTTCCACAAAGTTCATCCTGGTTCACGTTGTGCCTCAGACACAAGCAGATGCACGACCGTCTGCCTTTCAGTTTCAGTTCAGTTTATTTATACAGTGCCAATTCACGACAGGGGTTGACTTTCAGCAGCAGGGATCAATAAAGATGAGGCAGATCTTATTTTTGCGGCACGCTTCACATTCCTCATCTAAAGATCGGTCACATTATGATTAATTTGTGACCTCCATCAGACTTTAGTGTGACCCGTTCACCGTTAGAAAGCGTGACGTCACATGTAGACGCTCGGTCATCCAGGAGCAGCTCTGTTTGTTCTGTAGCTGAAGACACGCAGAGTTCTTTCATTAAAACTGCACAAGCTTGGTGTCAATATAATTAATACTCAGATTGATTCCCACCCTGCCACCATCACCACCATCACCACTGGCGTAAAAGTCGGATGAAAAGTGACATGAGTGCTCAGACTGCGCTCACTCTGAAACATGTTCAGTACCCCGTGTGAAAAACACCTGGGTGGAGTTAGAAAATTAAAACAGATGTGTCACGTTCCAACAGCCATGAAATAATCTGACATGGGTCCCAGTTGCCTGCAGTGTGAACACAAGACTGAGAGGGAAGAAAAAGTTGCTCAGTTGCTGCTGAAAGGCAACTAATCATCAGTTTTACCACCACGTTTGTTCTGATGTAGAAACTTTGAGTTGCTGCTTTAAAGAATCTGAATGTCTGGATTTCTGCTTGGTCCTTCCTGTTCGCTGTAGTTTTCTCCACTGAACGGATCCCATGGTTCAAGATGATGCCTCAGACATGAACCAAGAGACCATGAGGCTTTAACCCCTGGTGTCTCCGTCTGCGCCACAGCACGAGCACGTGATGATTTACATAGAGATGCAACAAAACCTCCTAGCGTCTGTGTCCCTCCATCATAAACACCTCAGAACATCTCAGTAGACCTTTGCTTAATTGCATCTTTGAATTAAAAACTCACTTCCAGAGGAAGGAGCGTCAGACTTTTTTAATTATCCATCACAAGCTCTGCAGAGCAGCGAACACAACACAGGAGACGAGCAGAGACATCAGGAGAAACACGTCTTCGTGGGCTTTGATGCAAATTTTAGCTCTTCTCCTTTAACACAAACACACACACACACACACACACACACACACTTAAATGTATCTCCTGGAGAACCATCCCTCCTCTCCTGTCAGTAGGAACAAATGAGCCGCAGCGTGTTTCTTAGAGTGTGTCTGCGCACATGTGTGCCGGGCC
>JARVGS010001792.1:31130859-31141586 GCA_031762315.1 Hypsolebias antenori | reverse complement strand
CTAAACCCCTCAACTTCCACTGAGCTGTCTGCTTGTAAATCCTTTGTGATACAGCAGGAGATGGAGAGAGAAATCTTTGCAGCAGACTTCGCTGGTCGGTTGGTTTCACTTTCATCTTCTGCACATTTTATCGTATTTCCAAAATGCTGTACCATAATTTTATTTGACATTTCTTGCAAACAACCGTTCTCTTGTTAAGCTCCGTCTTCCCCCAGAACATTGTTGGATCTGAAATTATTTTTAAAGATGAAGGAGCAGGTTGAATCGCGCTGTCTCCCTGCTCCCTCCATGCTAACAGGTTCTGTTCAGATAAAGGGAGCTGGCTAATTAGCTTGCTGTACGGTGGCCTACACGACCAAAATTCTATGGCGGCCGAATGGACACATAATGCAATATGCAGTACACTCAGGAGTAGGAGCGGAAAAAATATAAAATTAAACGCGTTGTAAAATCGATTTTGGAGCTTTTAGAATCAATTCTGAATCACCAGGACTAAGAATCTAGATTCTTTTAAAAATCAATTTTTTTCTGTACCCCTAGTGTACATGAACATAAGTAATCAGATCAAATGGCCGTTCGGAATAAAAATGCGTCATGTAAACACCCCACTTGGATATTTTTTGTTTATTCAGCTCGATCCAAAAGAATTTGTAATTGGAACGAAACGGGTGGTTTATGCCAATCCTTAATTTGAACGGTGTACATGTAAACGCTTAATCTGTTCATTCTTTTTCTGATCATGAAAAACTGACCTGACTGCGCATGTGCGACCTATGTCTACCTCATGTATTTCCGCCTGGCTAATGCTAATAATATTAGCATGTTGTGGAAGCAGAACTGGTCGGTGAGCGACACAACATTTCAACTAGAAACTGTGAAAGAGCTCAAAATGGGGGAGTGGTGGTGCAGAGGTTAGAGAAGGTGGGCCTGTGATTGGAACATGACCGGTTCAAGCCCCGGTACCAACAACATCAAAAAGTGGGTGGAAAAGGTGAAACACCCACACCTGCCTCCACCCTCATTTGCACCACTCTGGTCCCTGAGCAAGGCCCTTAACCCCCACCATCTGCTCCCTAACAGGTCTCTCTTGAAAATGAGTTCTCGTGGCTCAATGAGACTACCTGTAGAAATAAAGAGTACCGGTAAATGAAAAAAAGAAAGATCTGTATTAACTGTAGCTCAGTCAGGGAGTGCAGTAACGTCTTCATCATCAGTAAAACCTGTCACGTGTCCATTTTGGGTGTTCAGGTTTGTTTACATTCATCCCAGAAGTAAACTGGAAGTAGAACTTCTTCTGTGTTTTATTAAGGAGAGTTTACTTCAGAACAAAACTGCATGTTAACACTCGTCATAAATGGATTGTGCCCATGTAAATGTTACATTTGAATTATTTAATCTGAAAACATTTCAATCCGGTCAAAGAATTTTGCACATGTAAACATAGCTTTTGTTTCATTTCAGAGTCAGAGTCATACACACCACATGTGGTACATGTGGTGGAACGAGATTATGTATGCAGGGTCCCAGTTACATCCAACAATAAAATGTAAAAAAAACAAATACAGTAAATAAAATAATAATAATAATAATAATAATTTTCAAGAAAAAAAATCATAAATTTGCTGCAGCATTTATAAACCACGGTGTTCAAAACATGGGAGAATAGTAGCGGCTTATAGTCTGGAAAGTATGGTGATCATATTCTTATGGTAGGTTTGTTTTATTAGAACGTGACAGAATCTCAACAAAAATAGTTTGTGCAGTTCTCAGTCATTGAGGACGTGACAGAAAGAAGCAGAGGAACTGGACGTTCTTTCATGAGTGGATGTTCTTTCTTGTTCTCATGCAGTTGAAAGCTTTGCGTTGGGAAAACATTTTTGACCAACAAGAAACCTTTTGGCTTAACCTAAAACCAAGGATAAACAATTATATTAAAATAAACCACAGTAAAAAAATGGAACCTTTTTGGTTCTTTGTAAACCATGAAAAGTACAAATTCAGCAGAAGTTTAAGTCATTTCCCTGCACTGCACACAGATTTTAAGTGGCTGGAGGCATCTCATGTATTGCATGTTATGATCCATTGTAGCAGACAGTGCTTGTTCTTCAGCGTCCGTGTGTTAGTTTGCTGCAGAGCAGTGACAGGATGAGATCAGGATCAAACAGATCTGTCGATAAAACATGAAAAAAAATTCTATCAACGTCTGACAAAACTGATGCCTGCAAAGGTTTTGGTGCTGCCTTGTTTTGAGCAGCAGCATCATCTGAGACGTACAAACTGCATGTCCTTTCAGTTTCGCTGGTTGCAGAGTTGTATCGCTCTTGTTGGGTTTCAGACTTGTGCTGGTGCGACGAGAGAAGGTGGTGGCCAGCCACATGGCTCGCCTAAAGGCCCGGCCACGGCAGCTGGACGTCGACCCGGAGTGTCTTCGTTGGACTCCGGTAATTGTAACAAACACCGTGGTCTCTGATTCCGACAAAGACAACGATGAAGAGGAAGAAGATGCAGAGGAAGACCATCACAAGGAGGTACATGGCTTCCATTTGTCTTATATGCAAACTGATTTCCAAGTTGTTTTTTTATTTGATAAGTTTTGTTTTGTACTACGTGAATAGGTCAAACCAAGCCAGAAGATCCCCCCAGCACCCTGGCAGATGCAGCAGAGTGCAGAAGATGAGGACACAAAGGGCTTCCTGGGGTTTCCCATTAGCCAAAGCTCTCCAAGTTCCCCCTCCCTCCGCTGCCCAGCGGCCCCAGAACTTCCACGACCCCAGCCGCCAACAAATGGAGAGCGTAGGCCACGCGGGCGGCCGCCAAAAAACTGGCCTTGGGGCAAAATGAAGAATGGCGCACGAGTCGGACGACCACCCAAGACTGACTCGGTAGAAGATGAGGATGATGAAGATGAGGAAACGACAGTGGGGGGAAGAACAATGGCTTCTTCCAGCAGTTCACCCTCCCTTTTCTCCTTGGACAGGCAAGCAGGTCCTGCAACTTTTCGCTCATTGGACATTGCCAGACACCCCTCAATAACCCCCACAACTCGAAGAGGGAGACCCCCGAGGAAGAGGAGGGGTCCGAAGCCGAGACTTCTAGAAATGTCTGCAGAGGGGCTGACGCAGCTGTCCGTCATATCCAGGCTGACTGATGCTCCACTGCTCAGTGAAAGCAGTGACGAAGAGGATGAGGACGACGACGATGAGGACGACGACGACGATGATGATGATGAAGAGGGTAGGGCGTGCTCCCCACCCATCCTTACAAAACCAGCAATAGGGCACAAATACAAGGTGAGATAACGTCCGACTAACTGTCCTTGTCGTAGCAACATTTCTCTAATTCAGTACCTGGTTTCTCCCTAGAAGCCCCTGAAGAGGCCTCGTTTTCGCCCCCGCAGCCACCCTCAGAGCAGCGTGGTGACAGAGACCATCTCTGAAACCACCGAGGTGTTGGACGAGCCCTTTGTAGACTCGGACTCAGAGAGGCCTATGCCCAGACTAGTAGAGGAAACATCCCTCGGCCACCAACTGCGCCGCTATCCCACTGCAAGGTCTGCCCTGAGGTTGTCTGAACCACCACCCAAAAGGCTCTGCCACTCCAACGTCACTGATTCAGAGGAAGATGGTAAGCAGTGTAGAGTTTTCATGCAAGATGTAGTCTCTTTTTTTTTATTTTTATTTTTTGATGTGTTGTGCACATACTGATGCATGTTGTCTTACGTCATTCTGGCTTTTCTTCTCAGAGCTAACACCAGTGCTGAATCCAGTAGCTGCTCCATCAGGGATGCCCACGACCAATCCTGAAGTCCCAGTCAAGAAGAAGAAAGGCTGGCCGAAAGGAAAAAGCCGCAAACCACTACACTGGAAGCAGCGCGAAGCTGGAAAGTCTCCTTGTGGTGGGCCCAACCAGGAAGCGACTGGAGACAGCCAGGTTCAAAGTGGGGATCCCCAACCCCCCAAAATCAAGATGAAGCCTGGCCGCAAGCCCCGGAGCTGGTACCTACAGCGGGAGGAGGCAGAAAGGCAGGAGAAGGAAAGACAACATGGCAGTGCTCCTCAGATGTTCCAGTCAGACACCAGTAAGAGACTCTGTGGGACCAGCAAGCTGAAAGACTCTGACGAAGACTACGACGATTTCTCTAAAGCTGTTGAGCAGAAGCTGCCAAGAAGACGAGGGAGGCCTCCAAAGAACCGCTCACTCCTCCAGTCTTCACAACCTGCCCCCAAACCCCCTCCCACCTCTGAGCCTGATGAAGAGGAAGATGATGATGATGAGGAGGAGGAGACTGAAAGAGGGTGGGTGGAGGACAAACCCAGCCGCCCACCATCTTGTCCTTTGCTGTCTCCCTCTTCGTCGTCCTCATCATCAGGGCCTCGGGCCTCACAGTCCCGGCCTCAAGACACAGACATGGGTAACCGAGAGGAGGAGGAGGAGGAGGATGAAGAGAGAGAGGAAGAGGGAACTGGCAGCATGGGTAGTGGAGGGGGTGGGCTCAGCAGACAGTCTGCAGCGGCTCTAGGATCTGGGACCAGGCGCAGTGAAGACCACGATGCTGACGACGAAGGTGACGGACACTTAGAAGACAAGAGCAACAGCAGCAAGACGCGAAAAAGACCAGAGTCAGAGGAGGAGGAGGAGGACGAGGAGGAGCCCGCCTCACAGGCAAACTCTCCCCCCGTCAAAGAAGAACCCCAAGTCGGAGAGGCTTTTTTAGACATGGAGAACAGCGTGGCCAAGAGTTACATCAGCAAGCGGGAGGAGGAAGACGAGGAGGAGGAGGCTGAGCAAGAGGCAGCTCAAGAGTCCAAGCGTCAGCCTCCTGCCGCTGACCCTCAGCAGGAGGAGAGGCAGCGCAGGGAGCAGGAGGAGTCCGCTGCGGCAGCTGCGGCAGTGGAGACTGTCACGGCCATGTCTGTTCCTTCAGAAACCATGCAGCTGCAGTCTCTGCACGCCCACGACAAGGACGTCACGCTGCTGATGGAGCCCCCACACGCTCACCCCCATCAGCACTCTGACTTTAAGGAGGAGCTCAGCCACCATCACCCACACCACCCACACCAGCACTCTAACGAGCTGGACCTGGAGACCATGCAGGCAGTCCAGTCCCTGACGCAGGGGGAAGCCCAGGAAGAAGAGCCAGACCCACAGCCACACCACGGGGCCTACCAAGACTGTGAGGAGACCTTAGCTGCCTGCCGCACCCTGCAGAGCTACAGCCACGCAGGAGACGCTGAGGAGGAGACACTGGCTTTAGTGGAGGAGTGTGGTGCCTCACAACACAGCAGCCCCCTCCCCAATCCCCCCGTGCCACCCCTGCCCAGTCAGTCTGTGCGCTCAGCTAACAGTCCGGGGTTGTCCTCGGCCATCGTGGACACAACTCCTGCTGGGCAGAGAGGTGGAACGCCTGGTCCCACAGGGTCAGGGGGCAGCAGTGGCAGTGCTGGAAGCGGTTACACTCAGATCACACCAGAGCACCCCAGTTCTCTGTCTGCCCCGTCCCAGCAGAATATGGAGACGTCTCCAATGATGGACGTGCCGTCTGTGTCGGACCACTCGCAGCAGGTTGTGGACAGTGGCTTCAGTGACCTGGGCAGCATTGAAAGCACCACAGAAAACTACGACAACCCCAGCAGTTATGACTCCACCATGGGAGGTGGGGGGAGTGGGACAGGCGGTGGGGGTAATGGAGGGGGCATATCAGCTGCTGTGGTAGCAGGAGTGTCCACGGCGTCGTCGTCCTCCTCTTCATCCACGTCTGCCACTCAGTCGTCGTCCTCGCAGTCCAGCAGCTGCTCCTTTGTGCAGGCTCCCAGTCTCACCTCCTCCACAGGAAGTGGAGGAGCCCAGCTAGCTATGGGCAGCTGCAGCCTCATTCAGCAAGCAGGACCAGCGCCCAACAGTGGACCAGGTGCCAGTAATGTGGGCAGTGCTGTGCCCCAGCCCCCACCACCCCCACCACCTTCCAACACACCCAGCTGTGGCATCAAGTCCCCTCAGAGCTGCGGGGTCATTGAGCGGCCTCCCAGCACCAACCAGCAGCCCCAGTCCCAGAAGAAGGTTCCCCAACAGCCTCCTCAGCAGCAGCAACAAGCCCCCAACTCTCAGCCCCCGTCCTCTGCCCCTCCACCGCCACAGCAGCAGGCTCTGTCACAGTGCAGCATGGGCAATGGCTTTGCCTCCACGCCCATGATCATGGAGATCCCAGAGAGCGGGGGTGGAGGAGGGGGCCGTACTCTCTATGAGCGTATGGGTCAGGACTTTGGCACAGGGAGCTACCCCCAGTCTACTGCGACCTTCAGCTTGGCCAAACTCCAACAGCTTACCAACACTATCATGGACCCTCACGCCATGCCATACTCTCACTCTGCCGCCGTCACCTCCTACGCCACCAGCGTGTCCTTGTCCAACCCTGGACTGGCCCCTTCCCCCCACACATCTCTTCCTCAGGGCCAGCCCACTATGACCTCACCTCCCAACCTGAGCTCTGGCTCCATGAACCTGGGCTCGCTGCAACTGCAGTGCAACATGCCCGCCACAAACATCAGTCTGGGACCCCCCCACACTCAGAGGCTGCAGGGACAGATGGCTACAGTCAAGGGACACATCGCCATCCGATCTAAAGCCACTCAGCAGCTGGCCCCGGCCCCACACCAACAGCAGCTCTACGGCCGCAGTTCAGGGGCTGTAGCCATGCAGGGCACCCCTCGCACCTTAGCGGTACAGCGCGGTATGATGCCGAACCTCATGCCCACGCCGGCGCCCTACAACTCCATGAACATGACGCCTCTGAACGCCATGTCGGCCGGCTATCGCATGCCCCAAACCATGATGAACAGCGGCTATCACAGCAACCCCGCGTACATGAACCAGCCAGCTCAGTACCCCATGCAGATGCAGATGGGCATGATGGGAGGGCAGGGTTACCCACAACAGCCAATGCAGCCCAATCACCATGGCAACATGATGTATACTGGCCCTTCCCATCACAGCTACGCTGGAGTCCCAAAGCAGTCACCTTACATGAGCAGATGAGCAACGAAGAACCGATGTGGGAGACGTTGGGCTAGAGTTACTGCTCGCTGTGTTCTACATGTCCAGTACTCCTTCTACCTTATCCAGTGCCTCGGCAGGCACCTGGGGGTGTAGGGGATCGGAAACGGAGCATGATTGGGTTTCCTGTTATTCTGTGTTGTCCTATGTCCTGATTTTATCGGGGCTTGCTTCCCCCATCCCCTGCAGTTTGGGGCTGGACGAGCACATGGACCTCAGTGCTGCATCGGTCTTCTGATGTGGTTCACACAGGAGCATCCTTTTTATGATGCAGCACAGAAGTGGAGGACAAGAACGACCAGGAAACGACACAGAAGGACAGTTCAGGAATACCTTGCTCTGTCAGACTGCTGACCATGAGAACAGTGGTTAACTGAATATATCCAACCATGCACACAATCTTTGAATTATTATAGGAAGCCTTACATTGAAAAAAGACGTTACATGTTGTAGGCGGACTGTTTTTGTTAATATAATGTCTTATTTTTGTTGTCGCTGTTTTTGTTGTTTTTATTTTTTATTTTTGGAATACTCATGTGCAGTCCAACCTCTTGTATGCTTTGGTCTTTATATGTGTGGAATTCTGAAAATGGCGACGCCCTCCTGCTCATTGAGAAACTCGAGCATCTCTGAGGTGCTGCTTGGTCAGGCAGCTTCTTTTTATTTTTATTTTATTTTTTTCATTTTTCCCATGTTCCAGAAGAGCCTGAGAGCAGGGCGATCGGACGTCGGAGGTGGCGTTGAGCCGTTTCCAGAGTCTCCGTCTTCCCAGATGGACAAGTGTTGTACCAAAAACACGGCGAAGACAAAGAAGAAACTAGTGTGTTACTATTATATATCCATAAACGAAACGAGTAGCATTATTTTTTAGTTCGCTGCCACTTTGAAACATTTAGATGTAAATATTCTGGTACTTCCCAATACACACACAGGCAGTCGCACATGAAAACACACTGAGTAGCTGTTGCCAATCGGTGGCAAGCTCAGGACAGTCCAACATTCAGCTCTTTCTGTCCACACTCCAGTGACAGACGGCGTACAGCGTCCGTCTTTTTTAGAGAATGCAGAGCAGACGGTTGAGTCTTCTGTAACCGCTCCAAGTCGGTTTGTTTTAGCTGCCGCGCCTCCTCGAGTGTTAGTGGTCAAACTGTTTGAGGGGACGGCGTTTGACTGATGTTTTGGTAAAACTGTAATTCTATTTTTTTTGTTTGTTCAAAACTCTGCACTCCCATTGACTAGACCTATGGCAGCATACAGTCAGCCTTTGTGAAAGGTGTGCCTAATGCCCGATCTAGTGCACGGTTCGGCCCCCGGTCAGAGGTGCACTTACGAGAAGCAGGGTCTGAGGGTGTTCAAGGTCCCGTTGGCGTTTACCTGGAAGGCTCCTAAACCGTTGACCTTGTTGCTCCACGTACCAGTGTTCACAGTAAAAAGAGGTGACGTCTTTCTTTGTGTGTATCTGTTTCTTTTCTGAATTTTATCAGACAGGACAGCTTTGTTTTATGACAAAAGCTGACTTTTTTTTTTCCGTCTTTAGACGGCTATTGTAGTTTTTTTTTTTTTCTTTTCTATAATATCAAAAGTAATTCTGACATTCATATTGGTACTGGCTTTTTTTTCTGTTTCAGGAAACGACAAAAACAAAAACCTTTTTTAAACTCGCCTCTTGGGGAATAAATAATTACTAAGAAATTGAAAATGTAAAAAAATTACCACTCACTTTTAGTGACTTTAAGATGCCTTTAACCTCTCCATTCCATCTCATCTCTAGAGTTTTTCTATCTTTGTGTAGTATATTAATGCTATTTTAAACAAAAGGACTACAAATATCTAAAGGTCACTTGTCGTTTGTTTCTTTCTGTTTTTTTACCTGTGTGTGTATAGGATGACTTCCTTACATTTAAGAGGCATGTAAAAACGAGCTCAGTATATTTGTCTGTTTATATTGCTTCCCTTTTTGTATCCTTTGTAATTGTACATGTTGCGTTGTACGCTGAGAGAGCGCAAAATAAAGAGACGAGGTGTCGGCTGAGCTCAGGGTGAAGCTCGAGTCGCGCTCCGCTCTACTCTGGCCCTGTATGTATTTCCATTTATTCATTTGTTGATTTTTATTTTTTTGTTTATTTTTTTCTTTCTTAGCAAAAGCTCTGTACATTTTAACATAAAATGAAAATAAATTATGTTGAGCCAATCATGTTATCTTCCTTTTGAAGCAGCCGCCAGCTCAAGCCCCTCCCATCAGCTTGTTTAGAACAGTTTTTAAAATATTCTCTCAATAGGTGGAACATTTCATTTTGATTCAGACTTTGTACGCCCGTCGTAAGGCAGATGTGTTCTGGTCTGTAAACTTTCGCATCTCGCCCGTAACTTCTGACCCGCTCGATGTAATTTAACAAAAGTTGAAGCACATTGTATCACCACAAGATAGCATGGTCTTTATCACCCCAGATCTAAGGTCGAGGTCACAAATCAAGGTCAAAGGTTATACAAGGGCTTTGCTTGTCCCGGCTATTGCTATACACTGCTGGATACCACTTTACAATCAGGCTCCCCTTATAAACGTGTAGTTTATAGACACATTAATTCCTCTACAAACACTTTATAAATCATTAATAACTGCTTATAATGCATCAATAAATGATGACAGAGACAAAACTGACCAGTTTCTTGCCAAATACTGACCCAAATCTGTTCACCTATATATTTCGTCTAGAGTGGATATTTTAAACATTTCAGACTAAGTTACTACCTTGTGAGCACAATAAGCATTTGTAAACCAATTTATTTTTGTATATAATGGTAATTGTACTTTATCACTGCATTATAAGTATCTACATCTAACACTATATCCTAAAGAAATTGGTTTACAAATGCTTATTTGTACAAGATGTGGATCACTATTTGGCAAGATACCGGTCCGTTTTGTCTCTCACCCGTATAAAGTGTTTATAGAGGAATTAATAACATATCTAAACCAGCCATCCATAAGGGTAGTCTTATTGTAAAGTGGTACAGATTGCTGTATCATAGTTTGTCGTCGATGGACATAGACTGTGTGGCATGCGCTACTCATTCAATAATAATTCAGTTTATTTATTTAGCACCAAGTCACAGCAGAAGTTGTCTCAGGGCATTGAACAAAAACATTCAAATACAAAAGCCAATTAATAAAAGATCTCTATCTAATGAAGCCAGCACATTGAGTTGAATCTTCACTTCGTCACAGTCTTCATCACAGCAAGCACAGTGGCAACAGTGGAAAGGAAAAACTCCCTTTAAACAGGAA
Source organism: Hypsolebias antenori (assembly GCA_031762315.1). NCBI lineage: Eukaryota > Metazoa > Chordata > Actinopteri > Cyprinodontiformes > Rivulidae > Hypsolebias > Hypsolebias antenori. The sequence continues at coordinate 31,131,250 of JARVGS010001792.1, read as the reverse complement.
GGAACCTCCAGCAGAACCATCAGGACGAGCGGCCATCTGCTTCAACCAGCTGGTTTGAGAACAGGAAGGAGAAACAAACACAGAATGTCAGGTCCAGATGTACCGGTACTTTCGATTGGAAGAAAAAAGAAAAACGTTAAGATGGAAATACGTAATTACAAATACAAAACAGGTGGAGGAGTAGAGTAAGTAAAGAGCAGTAGAGTGAAGAAATGTCAGTTTGTCCTCCAGTAGTCTAAGCCTACAGCAAAATAACTAAGGGACAACTCAGGAAACCCAAGCCAACCCCAACTATTGGATTTATCAAAAAAAATTCTTAAAACTGGACAATGTGTCAGCCTCATGAACAGAAACTGGAAGTTGGTTCCACAAGAGAGGAGCCTGATAACTG
>JARVGS010001792.1:31090822-31102259 GCA_031762315.1 Hypsolebias antenori | reverse complement strand
TAATAATAATAAAAGAACAATACCTCTTCTTGAACGGTTGAGGTGGTTGAATCTCTCGGTCATCATCATCATCATCAGGGCTTTAATCTGCTCCAGGGCTTGTTGACAATATCAGTTTTAGTTTTTTCATAAAGTGCTGAACTTTTTGACTGAAGTGTTGACGTGATGGATGTTGTAGCTGGGCTCAGTAACTTTAAAGTCGGAGCATCAACAACATTCAGACGTAGATCCAGAGTTTTTAAAACTCCTACAGCTTGTGTTATTGATCTGGACCGATCTGAATTACCTGATGAAGGTTGTTTAAATGCTGCTGCTGTTAGCTGTGTTTGCAACAAGCTGCTTTTCTTGCTCGTAGAAGACGTTCACGTTCGAATGATGTCGTTTCAAGCGCGTTAACAAGTTAGACGTGTTGCTGCTGCAGATCCAATCTCATGGAAACAACATCGACACACAGCTTTGGATTTGTTCACGTCTTTTAACAAGAAAGACATAATGTTCCTAAACGTGAGACCGCAACGAGATGCTCGGCTGATAATGCTGCACTTGCTGCAAGATAATAGCGCCGTGCTGAAACTCGCCCAGGAACCTTAGTTCCGCGGCGCATATATTCTCCCGTTAATAAAATTTAATAAGTGAAAAAATAACCGAAACGGTGGACCGAACCAAACGTGCCGTACCGAAACGGTTCGGTACACCCACGTGTACCGTTACACCACTAGGTAATATGGAACACTAAAATGTGTTTAGTTACCAACAGTTGACTTGGCAGTCATGTAAATTCTGTATCTTGCACTCTTGCATCATCAGTCCTGCTGCTCTGCTCACAGTTCTGTGTGCACCCGGTCCAAAGAGCCCGATTGAAGCGGTACAGAGTCCAGAGCTGGATCGACATTCTGTTTTTGGTGCCACGAGTTATGGTTGTCAGACCGTTGGCGTCTTTGTACCTGTTCTTTCTGCTGGAAGGAGGTCGTCAGCTGCTCTGTGCCGCAGTTAATAAAAAATGAATGGACAGAGCGCGGGGAGGCGCCCTCAGCTGTTGCTGTAGTCTTTAACTCTCAGCTGCTCTGCTGCTCCCACCGGGTGCTCGGTTTGTACGATCCTGAATCCCTCTGCTGCCTGACACCGCCAGGTTTTATGTAATACAGTGCAACAGCTGTTGGAGCCTTCATCACATGCTATAGAAACACACTTGAAGATCCTGATTACTGGGATCTATTTAAATGGAGCCTGCAGATACTTAGACTGCGTATAATGGTGCAAGATGCATTCAGTCAATAATCAGAGGTTGCTCCAACTCGTCGTCTGCTGTGAGTCATTGTAAAGATCAGTGTGTGAAGCTTTATAGGACAAAGTGGCCCCTTTTAGTCTGGTTTTGCCTGAATGGAACATATGGGAATCTAATCTTAGCTGCAGTCCTGAGAGACCAGACTGGCCAACCAGCCACCGTTCAGGCCAGAGGCAGACTTTTCCTCTTTTCACCTCATTTTTTCTCTAACAAACATGATTTAAACTCGAAATACAGTATATATTTTAAAAGACCAGTCTGGTCAGTCTCTTCACATAAATGCTCCAGTAAATGGAGTTACTGTGATCTATAAATGTGTACATCCCTGTCCAGTGAGGATTTACTGTTTTCTTTATGACTCGGACACACTGAGCCGACAGGTACACGGTGTGTGTTTTGTTGTAAGCACCATCTGTTTCCTCTCTGCCTGCTCATCTTTCTTTGTCTCAGGTCTGTGTTCCCCATCAGAGCTGATCTTTTTCTGTTCGCTTCCTTCTTTTTATTTCCTAAATCTCGAGCACAAAGAGCAGCCTCCTAAAAACACTCCCCCTCTGCCTCTTCCTCCTCTTCAATTTTCGTAGCTCCGCCCACATAGCCGGCCCACCTATCATCACCTTTCCAATTTTTTCCTGTCTCCTCCCTCTGAAACCACTCCTCCTGTTCTCTCTTTGTGAGGAGTGCAGTGAGATGAGGGTTTGGGAGGAGGAGGCGGGGAGGTGAGGCTGGAGGTGCAGCCTTGCCTCAGCTGAGCGACTCGTACTGACTTGCACGTGCTGAATGTCAGGAGTTATGACTCAGACTTGGATGCTGAACGCAGCGCGGCGCTACGATCCACACCCAAACACTCCTTGAAGCTCACGCTGACTCACAAGGCAGCTGCAAGGACAAACAAACAAAAGGGTTAAACTAATGAAACAACAGTGGTGAAGGTTACAGACCGTGGTCATGCACAGTATCTGTTACCCGCTCATCACGAGGGCGAAACTGTGTTTCTACGACTATTTTTAAACCCACTGTGCCCTTCAGCCTCTCACCCCACCCACCAATAAACCCAGTGACCCTCTGTGAACAATCCATCACTTTGTTCTCTTGCTGGCCTGTGCTGCATGTGTGCAGGAAAATCTTTAAGCTCGCCTCCTGCACTTATTGACAGAGCGGCGTTAGGGGGAGCCGTTCGTGTTTCGAGCTCTAGGCGCACAACAGAAATGTGTAAGTTGCATGTGGCGTGTGGGGGAAAGATAAAGTAAGAGAGAGCAAGAAGAGTGATAGAGGAAGTGTGTCAAAGCGGAGGACCTTGATGCTGTTTGACTGCAGGACTGTGTGCTAAGGGTTGGGGGAAGAGGCGGAGCCAGGTGTCAGCTGACAGGAAGAGGTGGAGGAGGGTAACCCTCATGACACGACATGTTTCTGTCAACTGGATCCAAACCCACACATAAATATTTATGTTTAAATGACTGTTTCAGCGGTTAGTAAAGTTGTGCTAAAAGGAACATTTTAAAAAGAAGTGTTTTCTGTGTTTAATACACACAAACCTCCCAGCGGTGATGGGCTGGTAACATTTGGAAAGCTCCCTTCGACAGGTGAGGGTTCGTGTCAGGATGTAGCTGAGAAGAGAAGACAAAGATGACTCAGGCTGTGTCGTACTCAACGCACACCGCTGAGGATAGACTCGTGTTGTCAGTCATCACTCCTACTCCGTTCTGCTGAGAAACGATGACAACGAGGCCGAGAAGCGAAAGAGAGGGCGATCGAGAAAGTGGAATGGAGAGAAACAGACGAGGGCGTGAAAAAGTCATTTGGATGACAGTTTGACTGCTCTGTTAGATGAGATGATCGGGGGAAGATTAAGAGTCTCTGCTCACGTTCTCTCAATGCCTGGGTACTGCAGAACTACTGTAAGTGGGATTTCATTTTCACTTGAACTCTTTGATTTAAATATCTTAGTGTAACATGAAGTAAACAAAGCTACAGGCGTGTCCAGTAGTCATAAACGAGGTTGGTTAAGGAGGTGTGCTTTGGTACACCTGGATGATGAAACACCTTGAAAAGGACCAAACTCTGGTCCCGTTTTTGTTCTTTTAATTCTCTTATATGGGTTTTTGTTTGTTTTCCTGCGATAGTTGAACCAGATCGTGTTAAACGCCAGAAATGTTGAGTAACGTTTTATGTGAAATGACACCTACTCTAATGCTGAGGAATATGAATCATCCTGGAGCCCATGTGTTGGAGTCATGTAGGCTTTCTGTATTCAGCTTATTCATAAAGCGCAGATTCATAAAAGGTTATCAGGCCAACACACAGAAGAAAAACATGTCCACTTTGTATACAGAGTATTCAATCCAAATACAAACCAACTCAAATCTGGCTTCACTTGTACACATAAGGTGCTCGAGTGTTAAAATAACTGTATTAAGACAAAACATATCAGTGGGCACAAAAATGATTACCTCAAAAAACAGAGCTGCCATAAAAGGAGATGCTAAATACAAGTCAAGTTATGGATCCCCGCTTTATTCATGTTAAACTACTTGTGTTGAAAAGCAATTTGACTTCAAAAAATACTTTTACTTCCATTTTTTGCATTAGTTGTGTTACCTAGTTTTAAATATATAATTAGAATTGGGCTTTAGTCACTACGTGGTTAGGGTTACATTATGAAAAATTGAATAGTATCATTCCATAAAGAGAAATGTGTTACATATCTACTTGCAGGCCAAAGTTTTAAACAAAGCTGCCCTCAAAGTGTGTATCGAGGAGGACTCTCAGCTACCACCACATCATGTTAGGCTCAGTATAGCTATGACTGAAGTATAGCCCTATTTTGTGTTTACTAAGGAAGTTACATGACATGATACACAGATTTATAGGAAATCTCAAGTTGCATTAAAACATACAGTGCAACCCAATCAACCTGTGTTGTTTTCATGGATTACTGGCTGCCGAGTCCTGCCCCCTCGACTGTACGTACACAACATGGACTCTGAAAGTTGTGCTGGATTTCATGACAAAAGCTTTAATCTGAACCTGCTGTGAGACACTTTTTGGAAGTCTGTGGCCTGAAGCAGTTTGGTGATCACGAGGCACCATTTTTGATGTTTATGTACGTGAACCATGAATCATTGCAGACGTGTTGAGATTAAAGCTTTTCAACATCCCATTGTCTTTTCTAAAGATTATGGTTGTATTGCAGATGTTAAAACTCCCCCAGAGGTTTATAATGTGATCCACTTGCGTCCTTTTTCTCAGCTGAACTGTTGTATAAGAACGTGTGCTTCAGGGGTGAAGGCGATTCTTGGAGGTAGAAACTTTGTGTCACGGCAGCTCAGTGAGGGTAAACACAAGCTCGTCAGAAGTATTCGAGAGTTAGCTGGTGTGTGAGTGGGTGATAGTTAAGTGGGCTGTATGTCCGATGTCACGTGCCCACCCAGTGGTGGAGGCAGAAATCCTGGTGGGAGACATTGATGATGACGAGACAGCTACGTCATCAGTGCCTGTGTTTCCTTCCTCTCTTCCTCCCTGCTTTCCCTCTCACTGATTGGCACTCGCTTGTCATGTGACCCAATGCTGTTACTTCTCCTCTCCTTCCCTTAAACAGTTTCGGCTGTGCTGTGTTTCTCTTTGGGTTTAACTCTCATCTGTGTGTGTCTTCTTACGAATATGTGTGGCAGCAGCAAGACAGGCGGTGTACAGTTTAGAGCGGGAGCGTCAGAAAGTGTTGGAGCTGTAATTCCACGAGCTATTCTAGGAGGACAGGCTCAGGAAACAGGACAGGGGAACTGTTCGAGAGAGGGAAGATTGGATTAGTGATCAAGTGAGAGCAAGAGGAACAGGGAAAAGCCACAATATGTGCAGCAGAGAGCGGCTAAGGAAGTTAATTTAGCCAAAGCAGGGTGTAGCTGACACACGCTCAGTAATACAAGAGAAAAGTACAACCCAGGAGCTCACGGCGATCATGTCCCCTCTCTTCCATCCACATCGTTCTGCTGGTTAAACCTGCTTTGAAATCTCCAGCAACGTTGGAGAGAAGAGAGGACCACAAGGCCCGCCAGCCAGCAAGTGAGCGAGAGGAAACATCCAGCGATGAAGACAAGGCTGATGATAACGGCAGAGACGCTAAGGCAGAACACGGGTGAGACGAGAGCAAGAGTACGTTATCGTAGACTGGTGGACAGGCGAGGGAGGACAGAGGCTCCGTGTTGTTACTGTACACAGATGTAATGGCTGCCATCTTTGTTTGCTGACAAGTTGCCTATCCCTTATCTGTGTGAAGCTCTTCTGTCCAGTTCCTGAAACAATCAAAAGAACATCTGAGCAGCTCTTCTTCCTCTTGTTTTCTTCTCCGTGCCATGTTATCGTCCTTTGCCTCCTACTTGTGTTGATGGTGTCATGGCCAGTTTCCTCTTCATTTCTCGACACACTTGCTTTTCGCGCATCGTCCGTGTCGGTCTTCTGTTCTCGTTTACCTGGATAGATTAGTGAATTGGCATTGCAGAGTTTTGACGAGCGGTCTTACATCAGTCTGAAACCTTCCATCGCTACTGCATCATTTGGATCTTTGAAGATGGGCCAGCCAGCTCCCTCTCTATTAACCCCGTGCTGCTCGTAGCCTCAGTAGTATAAGACTAAAGGGGTACGTACGTTTGAGCGAGAAATAAGGAAAAATGAATGTGAAAGAGGTGAAACGGACATCGACGAGCCATTATTGGTGGCGCTCGCTATGGCCCAGGACTGAGCTGAATCTTGACGTTCAAAAGAGGAGGTACAAAATCACATTTAAAGTGGACCAAAAAGAAACCAAAAAGCTTTTATTTGCTTCTTTCTCCTTTTCCATCACAAATTGAGGTGGTCTATTCATTCTGCGTTATGCCTCAGAAGCAGCGAAGGTTGGTTATTTTTAAAATCACTTTTGAGCCTTGAAAATAAACAGAACGTACATGTTGTCTGCAAGGTTACGCCATCAAATGCAGCAGCGCTGCAGGGCGTGGATACAGCCAGACAGAGGTGTTCTCATTGGTAAGAGCTCTGCTGCACTGAGCTGTTTCCTAGGTGGCTGCTACCAGCGAATATCCCCCACCGCTCTCTGCGTTTTTGCTCACTGCACACTCCTCCATTCCATTGTACGTGCCCGCTGCGGCTCAGATAATGGCCTCTCACTCTGCACACACTGACGAGAGAGAGGAGATGGAGGGGGAGGTTGTGCATGAGAGGGAGGGGAATGGAGGGAGGGAAAGAAAGAGAGAAGTGGGGGAGGTGGGGGTTACGAGGAGAAGCCGACTGCATGTGTAGTCAAGTGAGAGAAAGAGGATATTGAAAAAGGGAAGGGAGGAGCAGACACAGATAATGAGAAAGGAAAAAGGAGAGAACAGAAAGCTTTGGCTTTAAGAAGAGCCAAGAGGATACGGAGCGTGTGTGCTGTGGGAGGTGGTGTGTTGTGTGCGTGGTCTGTCGTGTGTGCGTGTGAATGCGTACATGTGTGTTTTGCTGCCCGTTGTGTCTGTGCACTGCACAGATGGCAAGGAATAAACCAAGAATACAACCAAACAGTGATGGATTGCTTATGGATCAGGTCTGATGCTCCTCTCTGTCTCCTCGTCTCTCTTCTTGTCGACCGGCAGCTCCGTCCCGACATCTAGGACGGCGTAAGTATACGTGCCGCGGACCCTCGAGGCTCTCAGCCGGCTTAATATCGTCAGGGTCTCTGCTTCATGTTCCTGCTCGTCACGGCAGCAAAGGAAGGGGTGGGGGAAGAAGGAGGCGGATGAGAGGGAGGATGGGGTGGTGGTGTGTATGTGGGATTTAGGTTCAGCTGTCTACTCAAAAGCTGCACTTAACCCCCTCAGCACCACCCCTACTGACTCTTCCCTCCAGCTTTTAGGAGCAGTGTCAGTTGTGAATGCTCTCGTTTGGCTCCCAGACGAGCTCGGCCACCTTGCTTAAGGGCTTCAGGTTCATCTGGTCCACCAGGTTTGACAGGATCTGATCTGGTTAGACTTGACGTTGTGTTTGGGTACACTCGGGTCAAGCCTGTACAAGTTTCTTTGTGTTGGTGTGTTTGTGTGTGAAATAGAGTGAAGCAGTCAAACACAACCCTCAACTCTGTCATGGTGTAAATATTTAGCATGCGACCCGTACAAATAGAGGTTCTGGGGGGGTTGTTGCAGGCATCACCACTTTTTCATCCCTGACTTCTGTACATAGAGGGCTTTTTAATGTGAATTAAAACTCTGTTTATTAAGAACTCAGGGCCTTGTTATTCATTGCTGGTGCTGTGCTTTGTTCTTCCCTGGCTTAGCATGCTCCATTTTGTTCTAAAAGTTTAATTGTCTCAGTTTCATACATGTAACTGTGAGAAAATGAGGAAAGGAGAGTGTCGGTGTGACTGACACTGCACGGTTGTGGGATGTTGGGTGTTGCAGTGTTGCACTCAGCCTGTTTCAACACACTGCAATTCTCATAACTGCCGCACACTGCTGCCCCCTCCTTCCTCTTCCCCATCTGATGCTGTCGATAGCACTGACATGGGGCCTCTCACGTAAGGCATGCCGGCTGTTTGCTGCCACCTCTCCCCCACCCCCCCACGCCTCGCCCCAGGAACCCCATTAGACACCCACCGCAGAAGGTGGATTCAAAAGATCCAAGCATACTGCCTGTCCTGTAATTAGCCACTTCAAAGGCTAATTTCAATAATATTCAAATGACGGGGGACGCTGGACATCAGAGCCACGTCTGCCATCAGACATTGATAGATCATCACACAGAAGCTATCTGCTGTAGGTAAATATGAAAGAACGCCGGGAGATTCACCATTGTCCACGTTACTTTACAGTAATGTTTTGGTGTCGGACCCAGCAGAGGAATTTAGCATTTAAACAGATGTTGTTGCATCTCGCTCAAACGTACATACCCCTTATTAGTATTAGAGTATCGTACATTATATCTCATTTTTGACAGCAGAGAGAAAGAATAGCCAATAATAGTCTGCTGGTCTTTTGAAATAAGGCTAAAACAGTTTGAGTGTGGTGTGTTTTTAATGGCAAATCTGCCATTGTTTTCTTTTCATAAGGGTCATTGTGCTTGTTGCATGACTCTGTACTGCTGCATGAACTCTGTCAATGATTTCTGAGCCTGCCCTTCAATTACCTCTGTTTGCTGTCCCTAAGTTAATTCGACTCTATGAGGCCTGGCTTGAACATTGTTTGCAATAAATATCTAAGGATACCTGTTAATTGGAGCAGTTGAGCTGAAGGTATCAAGCCAATTAAGACCAGTAGTCTTGTAGACATATAAAGTAAAACAGTTTTGTAGATCTTTGCACATGTAATTCAAGAGTTTATTTGTTGAGTTCAGTCTATGTGGTGACTTTTTAGACATGAAGGAAGTGAGGCATGTGGCTTTACTGATGTGCTTCTGATTAGTTTCTTCTAAAAAAGGCTATAAAAACAGCTCCATGAGATTACTTGTGTTCATTACAAGGTCACATTATTTGTTTTATCTAAGGGAAAATGGAAATGCTTGTTCACATGAACAGCAGTTCTCAAAATGTCCTCTTTGTTTCTGTAACTCTTTCACTTTTGGCAATAAAACTTAATTCTTAATTTTTTTTATTACCTTAAGGATTTAACAAATCAACCATCTACAAATTGTACAATATTCAACAATCTTTCTTGTTAAACAGTACAAACACCAAACTGAGTGAAGAATGTTCATGCTCAGTAACCAGAACCAAACTGAGTGATTTATTTTTCCTCTTTAGTTTTACCAAAAGGGTCAAATTGGTTGCATTGTTTGTGTCCTCCAACATTGTCCCTGCCACACACACTAACTCTGTATACTCCCTGCACAAGCATACTCTGTTTTCAGTATTTAGCTCCTCTGAAACGCAAGTAAGTGTGTCCTAACCTTACAGATATTAAATTATCACATGTAGGAGAAGAATGTTTAGTCCCAGTACAAACTCCCCCTGAATGGCTAATCCCTAAATAAATGTAAAGTAAAAAAAATGTGCTCTGTTGAGATGAGACTTTTCTTTACTTTGCAATTCTTGTATTGTCTTTTAGTGAAAAATCAGCCAAACATTTATTATTGTCTGTGACTTTATTTATGAAATTATTTTGGTGCAGTCAATGAACAGGATTTTTTTCTGAAAAAGCCCACAAACCCTTCTACTTTTAAAAATATTGTACTTCAAACTCATGTTCCTCAGGGGAAAAAAAATCAGCCACATTAGAATCCATCCATCCATCCATCCATCATCTTTACCTGCTTCTTTCTTTTTGGGTCATGGGGGGTCACAGGTGTCCATATCCAGCTATCACTGTGAGAGGTGGGGGACACCCTGGACAGGTCTCCAGTCCATCACAGGGACATAAAGAGTCAAACGAGACAAACAACTATTCACGCTCTCACTCACACCTAGAGACAATTCAGTTACCAATCAGTCTAACATGCATGTTTTTGATCTGTGGGAGGAAACTGGAGAACCTGGAGAAAACCCACACATGCACAGAGAGAACATGCAAACTCCACCCGGAAAAGTCTCCAGCCAGGATTTGATCTATGACCTTCCTGCTTAGAGGCAGCAGCTCTATCAACTGAGCCACTGTGCCGCCCACATTAGAATACATTGTAAAAACAAATTTTAATCCCACATTTATTATAGCATAAAATAATTAATTCCTAGTAATGTTTTTTCCTTTTAATTGAACTGTTTTTAGCATTTTACACCTCTTTATAATGTAGCTGTTTTTGTTTCGTTTTTATTTCATTTCTTCTATTTACTTTTCATTTTATATGCTTTTTCTATGACTGTCTATTGTTTGTTTCTTATCTGTTTTTTTTTGTTTAAAACAGGTCTCTCTTGTAAATGTGTCACTGAGGCTCAACGAGACTAACCTGTATAAATGAAGGTTGAATGAAAGTACATACACTTTCTATTTTTGTATTAGCCCTCCAGGCGGTGCTCTGCTTTTATATTTGAGACCCTCTGCAAAAAAATAAATAATCTACCGGTAAAAAATACATCTTCCTCGTTCTGTCGCTGCGGAGGCCCGCCTCTCGTCTCATCCAACAAATCATTGTAGTTTAGGTGTAAAGAACAAAATTCACTTGTAATGTGTACAAGTAAACATTTAGTACTAAAAGTCTGTTTCACCTGCATGCAGTCAAACGTTCCATGGCTGATAGTGGCTGACAGCCATTAGTTTATCGATTTTCCCCTCAGGAACATGAATGGACATAAAGTTAAAAGATGGTACAAGGGTTAACTAAAACAAATCAGTATTTCTAGTTATAAACCTATAATTGTATGTTTACTAAGGTAAAACAATTGTGAGTATGGTGTAATGCAGCAGTTGACTAGTCTGCAGATAAATCGTTTTAAATTTGACCTTCATAGTATCTTTTGGAAGAAGTGGGATTTGCATTTGTGTTAATTTTAGGACAGTTTGGTGATTGAATACTGAATATTCAGTTGTGGTTCTTTAACAACAATAATTGTCTCATTAGCAAAGACAATATAAATCCTATTTAAGATCAATTTGGGGTTGTTGGAAAAGAATGCATCTACATCTGAAATCTGGTCATTTTTAGTTTTTTCCCTTTCTGAACTTCTAACTGAGCTACCGTGTATTTTTAGTAAAATGCATGGATTTGTGTTTTGATACCTGTTCTGTGAATAAAGCTAGTTTTAAAGTGTTTTAGCTGTATAAATGTTTAAAAGTGTATAAACAGGCAGTACTATGCCCCACTCTGCCACATGTGGCTTCTTTATACTAGGAATGATGTTTTCAGCCCAACTGCCTGCTTTGCATAGAGCCCAACTGATGAGCACAGCATCTATAGTAAAACAACTGTGAAACGGTTGTAGGGCACGTGACAGGCCAGACAATTCCTGCCTGTTGTGGAACAACTTCATACAGCAGTTTTTACTTTGGTTTTCCTTGTTGATTAAACCCTGAAACACAGTGTACTACTGTATGAATGTGTGAGAGGTTGGAGGGAATTTCTGGATAAGAGCTAGAAAGAATGGAATGGACGTTTGTATTAGTTGATTTTCACTCTAAGTAAATGTGAAAATTATACAGGTAGTCCTCGGTTTACGACCGGCTCGGTTCCCGTTTTTTCGCGTTTACGACCGCCGCCCCAGTGACGTCA
>JARVGS010001792.1:31061472-31073907 GCA_031762315.1 Hypsolebias antenori | reverse complement strand
TATATATACACACAGTATATATATATATTAGTTTGCTTTGAGTTATTGAATAACGCTGATTTAGCTCCAATATTTCCTGTTGTATTTGTGTTTGGCAGGAGGAAAAACTCAGGGACAATTTCCAAAATCTGGCAACTGAGGTGGCTCCTTTGTACAAGCAACTGGCACCACAGGCCTACAGTAACCAGGTATGTTTACTGGAAATTACCCAACTAGATATGTGAATACTATACGACTGCCATATAGATTTTTTCCTTGCATGTCATTGGTACTTAAGAACACTGGTGTTGTAATTTAAAGCAAAAAAAACAACAAAAAAACCCACACACAATAAAGAAACTACATATACATTAGGTCCCCAAATTACCATAATATAGAAATTCATATTAATAGCTGACTTAAAACTCTTTGTGACCTGTTCCTCAGTGCCAGGCAGAACATCGAGCTCCAGACTGCAGGTTGGGGTTAAAGGAAGGCCGTCCATTCTCTGGAATCACTGCGTGCATGGACTTCTGTGCCCACGCTCATAAGGATCAGCATAATCTCCACAATGGCTGTACAGTGGTAAGATCTCTCAGCATCTTCTAAAGCAGGAGTGCTCATACTTTTTCAGCATGCAAGCTACTTTTAAAATGACTAAGTTAAAATGATCTACTTACTGTAAGGCCCTTTTACACAAGAACAACCTCTGGAAATGTTACTGTTTTTTCAATGTTTATTGGGGGTAAAAAAAAAAAAAAAGAGTAGATTTACACGTAAGCATTGTACTTTCCATGTCAGTCAGGTTGCCAGATAAGAAATTATGAACTATAGTACTGTGGCTTTAAAATGATAGTATTTTGACCAAAACTGTCACGTGTGCTGAGTGAAGGTAATCTAAAATGAGGTGTTTGTTGTGTTTGTTGAACATAAGACATTTTAAAGTTACCTGGCAACCCTGATGCAGGGCTCAGCTGTATTCATTGCGCATGTAGCGTCTGCTTGATCACAGTTATGTCCAAACTGATGAACACACTAACGTCTCTTTGGAGCCTGGATGTTATTAGTTTTGTTCCTACAAGCTGAAAAAGTGTGAGTAGTACAAAACACTCTGCTTTCTGCCATTTATTATAACTGTTAGTGCAGAAAAACTTTGGACTGCAGCCGCATGTAGTGCGCATGTGCAACTTTACACTTGCGGAGTATTTCACGCCTCCGCAGGGGTTCCCACTTCAGACCCCAGATTCAGAAACCTTCAGTTTCAGAGAAAATGAGGGCCGCTGTCGTGTAAACGAACGGCCGAACCGCATCAGGAAGGCTGCTGTGTCACATCGTGTAAACGGGGCCTCAAACTGGCTGCCCTGTATGTCAATCAAATGACAAATTTCATAGTGAGGATGGATGATAGGCTGACGTCTATTTTTTAATGCCATGCAATCTACCCATACTACCTTTGCGATCCACCAGTAGATTGCTATGGACGTATTGGGCACCACTGTTCTAAAATTTCTGGTATTCTTGATGAAATTAGACTTAAATATTTAATGCAAAAACATATTGAAAAGTGTTTTGTACATTTAACCATTGTCATACTGTCCTTTTTTGTCAGGTGTGCACTTTAACCAAGGAGGACAACCGAAAAGTGGGGGAAATCCCTGACGATGAGCAGCTCCATGTCCTGCCTCTTTACACACTTTCACAAACAGATGAGTTTGGTAGTGAAGAGGGCCAGCGCATTAAGATGAAGACTGGAGCCATACAGGTTCTTCAGGCTTTCCGTCGCGAGGTACGCAAATTGCCCGAGCCTGCCAAATCCTGCCGACAGCGCCGGTTGGAAGCAAAGAAGGCTGCATCAGAGAAGAAGAAAAATAAACTCATGCAGCAGCCAGGGGAGACCCCAGAAAAAACAGTGGTTAAGTCTGAGCGCTGTATCACCAGTTCCCCCCAACTCCATGCCAACAAAGGTTAGCTATTCTCTTGTGTTTTTCTGTCATGTAAAATATAATTTAATTATGCTGAAAATATGTACAGGTATGACAATATAAATGCCAGTTTTAAATAACACTTAAAGTCAACTATTGTTCTTCCCTGAATTTAAATTGAAAGCAACAATAGAATGGGTTTAGTTACATTTGAATTATAATCTCTCTTTCTTGTTTTAAACTATCAGAAATGATAAAACAGGATGTGAAGCCTAACGTCAAGATGGAGCCATTCAGTGGATCAATAGAAGGATACCCCATGCAAGCAACCGACCCTTTCAAAAATATTTATCAACATCCTGCCTACTATGCAAGGGGAGCTCATTCCCCCGCAGGCCAGCCCTCTCCAGCCGATGCAGTGAACGGCTACCACCACAGTCTGCCCACAATGCCCTATAGCTACTACAACTACCCTCCCAATGCACTTTTCCCACGCAAACTGAGAACCTATGAAGGTCGAAATGGTTCCTTGCCCAAACCAGGAGTCAAGCCTGTTCAGATAGACAAAAAGCCTGACTTTCAGAACCTTCAGGCCAGACAGTCCCAATCCTCCATCAACCTCCCAGAGCAACTAACCCAGTCCAACACCAGTGCTTACACTCAGCCATCAGACTACAACCCTTCCCGTCCTTCTTCTGTCTCCTCTGAGTCCTCCAACAGAGGCACTCCACTCATCAAACAGGAGCCTATGGATGTACCAGTCTATGAAGGTGCATTGCCAAGTCAGACTGGTGCCAACACATCAAGGACCACCCCTCAGTCTGCAGCCTGGACAGGGTACAAGCCTAATGGAAGTGTTAATCCTACCACCTGGGATGGCCATCTAAACCGAAGACAAAGTCCAGATGTCTCTTCATTGAACTTGGATAAGCAGCAGTTTCACCAGCATTCTCAGCAGCGACAGCCATCGGCTTACCCCCAGCAGTGGACATCCTTCCCTTGCTCAAATCCCACTATAGCTTCCCCCAATCCATCACTCCAACTACCTTCTTCTCCACCTTTGTCCCCTCTCATTGGCACAGCACTCCAGGCTAACTTATACCAAGGCTCCGCATGCCATGTTCCCTCTCACCCAGGTACACCACAGCCTGGCACCTCTCACTCAGGCTCAGTTACCCCCCACTCAGTGACTCCAGGCCCAGGCACCCCAGGCCCAGGTACCCCACACCCTGTCACCCCACGCTCTCTCACTCCAGGCCCAGGCACTCCTGGCACAGCCACCCCTAGGCACTGGGTCAGCCCTGCTTCTAGCCCCCAGCCTAATGCCTGGGGCATGAGTCCTGCTGCATATAGTCCTGGTTTAAAGCACAGCAATCCTGCAGGCGCCTGCCCCGACAAGATGTGGTCCAAAACCAGGGAGAACCGGTGTTCCACTCCCCTTGGGCTCCAAGAAAAGGCCTGGAAGTCATGTGGAGGTTCAGTGGCAGGCAGCACCCCTTCCCCTGCTCCTGAAGGTCGCCTTTTCCCTGATGCCCTACAGCAGTCAAATCAAGCCTACTATGACCCCTGCCGGGCTGAGAGTGATGTTGAAAGCTCCAAGCATCATGACGAAGAGGAGGATGAGGTGTGGTCTGACAGTGAACACAACTTCTTGGATCCCACCATTGGTGGTGTGGCAGTAGCACCAACCCATGGTTCCATCTTGATTGAATGCGCTCGCCGGGAACTGCATGCTACCACTCCACTTAAAAAACCCGACCGCTCTCATCCCACTCGCATCTCCTTGGTATTCTACCAGCACAAGAACCTTAATCAGCCATTGCATGGGCTGGCTCTGTGGGAGTCTAAAATGAAGCTGCTGGCAGAGCGAGCGCTGCAGAGGCAGCAGGAAGCAGCTCTCCTCGGTCTCTCCCAGGAAGACATTAAGACACTCGGAAAGAAACGCAAATGGGGTGCTACAGTCACAGGTTCCAGTCCAGGACCTGGACAATCTAAAGACAAGAAAGTCGGGCCAGTGACACGGTTATCCTCCACGTTTAACACCACCTCTTTAGTTACAGTGTCTCCCTATGCCTTCACTCGCCTCACTGGGCCCTACAGCCACTTTGTCTGAGGCCTGATGGACACAGACAGACTGAAAGCAACAGAGTGGTGCAGTGGTGGGCTGTAGAGGGCAATGAGCAGGATGAACAGTTTGGCATCTCTCCATCCTGCCCCCTCCACAGTTCATACGGAGGAGAGACATTTTCATTGTGTTTTACCTCATGTCAGGTGGTTGAGCTGCCTGTGGTGCTCTTTGTCTCTCAGTCACAGAGACAAACTTCATTGCCCTTTTTCTTGTTTATAGAATTTTAATGATCCCAATTGCTATAATTATCAATAATACTATGATTGCTCTTGTTACTGTCAATGTTGTTATTACAGGTATTATTATAATGAACACTTGTTTTTCTTATTATTGCTGTTTTTTTATTAATGTTATTATTAATGAGGTGATTGACCTTTGTTTATGTTTTTTGTTTTAATTGATAAGTCTGAGTCACCGTTGCTTTGTCCTTTTTTTGAGGAAACTGTAACCTTTTTTTGGTTTGTTTTCAAATTTCTTTCTCTTTATTAGTTTAAAAACTCTACTTACAGGAGGAGCCATTATCCACCCAGTGGACAGAAAACGGAGATCACCTTAAACTTTCATGGCTGTATAAAAAGAGAATCAGTCTAAAATGATTCCAGTTTCTATTACTTTGGCCTCAATCTTTCATTTTATATCTAATAAAAGTTTTTTTTAAAGAAAATAAATATATATTAAAAACAACAATTTCAACTAAAACAATCATAGATGTACAAAAAAATAAGGACAGAAAAGAAAGTGGTTGTCCAGATTAAAAGTACAGCCCATCTTCTGGTTGGGTGATGTGCTCCTCCTGCTTGTCTGCACTCCTCCGCCTCCACTGGTGCTCAAACTCTGGCTCGGATCAGTTTTATTTCGCTACTCTTCATTGCACTTGTTGCAGTATTTAGGTGCTCTAACACCAGTTTGACTCAAGTAGTGTTTGCAAGCAGGTCAACAGTTATGTTGTAACAAGATGTGTGGCAGGGTACCAGAATGACATTTTGTATCGTTTTAAGATCCAGGGAAAGAGCATTTGTTGAAAGACAAGTGTATAATGAGATCTTTTAACAAGTGCTGCTCTTTGCTCAGTATATTTTTTCCTGTGGTGAAAACTGTGGTTCTGGTATCTTTTGGTGTGCAGTTCCCACACAGTCAGGGAGCAGGTGGAACTCTTATCTTCCTACAACTTTTGATTAGGGCTCAGCACTTCCCAGCATTAGCTCTTGAGGGCAGCAGTGTCTTCTTTTTCAACAAGCGCTTGAGATCCATTCATTAACAAGAGAAGTGTGTGCTTTGCTGCGTAGAGCACCCAAGGCCAGCAGAGGGGGATCTTACATTCTGTTTGCTGACCGTAGGTGGGACTCGCTGACGCAGCTTAAGACAAAGCAAATCTTTGTCCCATCGTGGAACAAATGTGACAGGAGCTGCATCTGGGAAGCGGAGCTTAGGTTACAGCAGAAGGAAAGTGTTGGTGCTGCAGAGCTCTCGGTGCTTCTAACACACTGGTGCTGTCCTAATACACTTGATTTACAGTGAAGGAGCCTCTCCTTCCTCTGCATGGTGCTGTCATCTTCGAGCAGAGTGAGGCTCGTCCTTCCACAGGCACCTTGTTGCCAGCCTATGTGAAGTGGCTGTTCTGGGGTTGCAACTTTGCTGTTGGACTTGGGGCGTGCTTCTAGAGGAAGTTGTTGCAGTTTGTGGCATACACAGTCCACGGTCCAGGGCAAGGAAAGCACAGTCAGTCATCACTTTTCGTAACACATCAGCAGACAAACCGTAGAGAGTTGTAGCTTCAGGGAGCTGATGCAAATCAGCTAATCTCTCACTTTGTGTCTGTGACTGAGGTTGACCTTTAAAGACACCGGTGTGTGAAAAAGACAAACCAAAGCGAGAGACTATTTGACAGCACTTCTAGGGTCCTCATTTTTACTTTGTTTAGTCGCTTATTTTGCGTGCAGTGTGTGTTGACAGTGACAACAAGTGACTGACAGAACTCTGGAGTAGTTGTTTGGCTCCACGCCCTGGAGAAAGAGACAGCTACCTCCCACAAGGGCCTCCAGCTCTCTCCCTCAGGCTGTAGAGACACTGGTCACAATCACAACTTGCTACTGAAGGCAGAAAATCCTGCACGTCCACCGTGCGCGCTAGATTTCCAACTCATTTGGACTTGCTTTTGTTTTTGTTTTGTTTTTTTACTCTATTTATTACTACATTGTGATTATGAT
Source organism: Hypsolebias antenori (assembly GCA_031762315.1). Classification (NCBI taxonomy): domain Eukaryota; kingdom Metazoa; phylum Chordata; class Actinopteri; order Cyprinodontiformes; family Rivulidae; genus Hypsolebias; species Hypsolebias antenori. Next base: position 31,067,671 of record JARVGS010001792.1, on the reverse strand, counting down.
AATGATTGTCTTTGATGTTATTGCTTTTTCATCGTTTTTATACAGCTAATACAAATTGTACATAGAGAAGAAAAAAAATTTATAAAAGCACTTTTAATCTTGATTTTAATGACAAAACGAAAGAGCCGATTATTGACAACTTGAAGCTTAGTTTTTTCTTTCAATTTTTTATTTTCTCGAGAGAAATAAAAAATGTAAATAGTAAACTATTTAGGTAAGAATATTTAACTGGTGAGGATAGTAATGAAACCATGGACGACGGGGGTGGGGTGGGGGGGTGTATATGATGAAGTCTCAGACAGTAATTTACAACGCGTGATCCCAACATGTGTAAAACTTGTGCTGTTATTCTGCTGTTTGGATTTTTTTAAGTACTGTACTCCTTGTTGGCCTGTCAATGATCTGATGACAGGACCCCCCCCCCCCCCACCCCCACCCCCAAGCAATTACGCAAACCCACCAAAAAATGAGTAATCTCCCATACTGTCGTTCTTTTGTCCAAACTTTACATCTACAACATGTCTAAATTTTAGAGTTTTACAAAAACTCAGTGACAACTCTGTACACCTCTTTACAAACAACAATTATCAGTGACGTGTTTAAGGACAAACCTTAATCAGTAGCCATAAACAAAATGACATTAAAGTTATTTGAGATGTAGGGAAATGTGCATAATTGCTTCCGTTTTGAAAAATTAAATTATCAAAACCATTTTATTGACTTGCACATTTAAATCTCATTCACATGTCATTTGTTTAGTTTTCTGTTTGGTCTTTTTAAAAACCTACATCTAAAGCGGTTGGTGTTTTACAGATGTTAATTTTTAGGAAGTCCCTCATAACTCTTCCAAAACCTTTTTTAAAGTATAGCTTGAGAGGCAAGCTGTCAATTTTTTAACCTTTGACTGTGTTTCATATGACTGTGGCTTCATCCTGAAAACTGAAAATTCTGCCAGTTTTTTCATAACTTTGACAACACAGAGGTGAAACTAAGGTGATGTTGTGGTGACTTACAGAATAGCCAGCCAATCTTTTCCACGTGTGTTAGACTATCATGTAAGATACTGCCTCCCTGCTTGTTTAGATGTCTGTATAAATATTGTCTGATTTAGCTTTGCTAATATTTAAGGATGCTCACGGCTCCCGATGCCCCTATGGAAGTGATTAGATTATTATTTTTAGCTTTTAATGGTATTTAATAATCTTGACACATGTACCATGGCTTACAGGAAGTTCTGCTGGTGCAATGGCCAGGGTCTGGTGTACTTTCTGGGCTCAAGACAAGGCCCACATTATATACACTTCTGTAAGCAAAGGTGCTGAGGATACAACATATCTTATCACATTGTAAATTTCTAAATGTGTCACGCTTTCTTCATGGTTCTCACGAGAGTATATTTCAAGCACGTACTGAAATATGTGATGGGTGGAGGTCAGACAACTGGTGCTATGATGCTACACCTTAAAATTTACTGTGTGAAAAAAAAATCAAACAAGTGATAACCATAAATATTTTTCTGGGCTTCTTGAATATCAAGAAGTCTTTACTTTGGATTTGAGCAGTTTCGAAGTTTGGGAAGCTGCGCTGGTGCTGACTTCATGAACAGTCTTTTGTTACAACGCTACAAATGTCCATCTCTTGTTGAGGGCAACAGCTGATTACATCCTCTTATTGTTCATTCCATGTAATACTTGAAGTCACTGAAACTAGGATGAGAAGTAGAAACAAATTATATGAAGACTGTTATTTGGGTTTCTTTCTTTTTTTTTTTTTGGTACAATACAAGTACCAAACTATTAGAATTATCCTTTGAGTATATTGTAATTGTACATGTTAGCTGAATACTAAAATATTTGAACAATACCATAATTGTGTACTGCCGCCCTTATCCTCTCTGTAGTCATGCATTTCATACCCTCACTCAATCCCTTTTCTCTTAAATCTTGTATATTTTCTCTTTCTTAACCTCATAAAAAATGCATCTCACTATGTATGGCCCAATGTTGACAGTTTATCATCTAATTTACTGAGTACTCTCCAAATTTGGAAAGAGATTTAGACCCTGGCGCATACAAAAAGATGAAAATGAACCTACACAAGTGGCAGCTACATTCCTTTTTGAGTTGTAGGAATTGTTCTTGGTTCTTTATTTTCATGTCAAAGATGCAGTATGTAAAAAAAGTGTTTTTGTTGAGTCTATCTCTTTGTAGCTGTTTGGTGTATTATGTGAATACATAGTGTATGTGGTTAAAAAAACCACAATATTGTTTTATGTTGCGCGATAAATAAAAATATTAAAGTGAAACGTGTTGTGTTGAGCTCCTCATTCCGAGCAGGGACTGACTGAGTTTTAATTATCGGGTTGCAGTAAGGAGCGGGTCAGCACTGTGCGGCGCGGCGCTCTGTTCCACCTGGAGCCCACATGCATCATTTCACTGATTCGTGCCGTCCATTTGATTAGAAACCACAGGGTGGATTCAGCATAAGGCTCTCATTTGAGACTCATTTAGAAAGTTCCAGCTTAGGCGCTGATCAATTACTGAAGCTCTCATTTTCACCATCCTTTACTCAGAATTCACTTGACAGCAGGGCGAAAAGTGTAAGAGCATCAACAAGAAGACGATAAAAGTTGAATAGGAAAAGCCTTTTGCTTCATTTATGTTTTATATCAGTTAGCACATACTTGAGGCCTGCTGCTTTTAACTGGGATCAGGTATGCATGTGCACAAAAAGCCTGCCTCATCCTCTGCAAGTTCTGAATTGAAGTCAGCATTTCATATAAATCCATTATCACAGCAAAGTACACTTCAGGATGCTTGGAGAGCAATGTGCAGAAGTTCAGAGCATGATTTTTCTAAAGATTTGATTTAGTGCTTTAGAAGAAGCACGTACCGTACTCACATAGTTGTAGGGCATTTTCTGAGCCATATCTGAGCCGCAGTGTACTTAACTAGAACTAATGGAGAAAAGCTGGAGGTGAAACAAAAGAAAATCAGTTGAATTTATTTGCCTATGATTTAGAAAAATACTAATGTGTATTCTCTGTACAGTAGGTTTTGTGTACATAGAACATCCATCCATTCATCTTTCGCTTGTTCCAAAGTTGAGTCTCGGGAGCAGCAGCTTGAGCAGGGACGTCCAGCCACCTCCTTCTCCAGCCACCTCTTCCAGATCTTTTGAAAGAACTCCAACGCATTCCCAGGGCAACTGAGGTAAATGCAGCATTTCCTAAAGTCTCCTGCCAGTCCAACATGCCTAAAGCAACTTCCTAGGGAGGCATCCAGGGAGCTTCTTTCCCAGATGCTCGAACCACCTGAGCTGGCTCCTCGATGTGGAGGAGGAACGGCTCTACTAGTCTCCCTGATCTCTAAGAACGTGTCTAGCTACCCTGCAGAGAAAACTCATTTCAACTGCCTGTATCCACAATCTCATTCTTTCAGACACAACCCAAAGTTTGTGATCATACACTGAGCATGCATCAGGGTATTTATTTGTGATCATAGTTGAGGGTAGGAATGCAGACCGACCAGTAAACAGAGAACTTCACAACACAATCATGATGCGATGACACCAACAGGGTCACATCATCTGCAAATAGAGATGAAACCCTGAGGCTATACTTCCACCCCCTGGCTGCACAGAGACATTTTGTTTATAAAAAGTTATGAACAGAACGGGTGACAGTGGGCTAGAATACGGACTGTGTGGACCATAACAACAAACCGCCAATCCCATACTCACATAGTACCCCGCACAATGTACCACAAGGAACACGGTCGAATCCCTTCTACATATCAACAAAACACATGTAGACTGGATGGGCAAACTCCCATGCCCTCTTGAGGACCTGAGTGAGGATAAAGAGCTGGTCTACTATTCCACGGCCAGGACGGAACCCACGTTGTTCCTCATGAATCTGAAGTTCGACCATTGACCGGACTCGCTTCTCCAGCATCACTGAATAGACCTTACCGGGGAGACTGAAAACAAGTTGTTAAAACTAAAAGAAGCAAAAGGACAAAACTTCTGAGAACCACTAGAGATAAAACTATCCATATGGTAGCTACAAGGTAAACAGTAGATGACTAGTTCAACGTAACATAAGAAGATCATATCTATAATAATTTTCTTGTACAGCCCTGTTCAAGATGCCAACTGACCTTAGAAAACATCAAAATGAGCCAATTCTACAGATACAAAGCTACAGTTTGGTGTGGCAGTAGCTGAGCGTCATCCCCAATAAAATGAGCACTTCACTTTGTGCGAGGACTTTGCTTAAAGATTTGACACTTACTTTTGGCATCACCTCTATCGTTCTGTTAGCAAAATATCCCATGAACAGGTGGAAAGATTTTAAGGAAACTTTCAGAAAGTATTTATTTGATGTACAGCTGATTAACCAATTCAAGATGGCCGACATTAGACATGGCTAGACCTGAATCAGATTTACAGATATTTAGTTTGATGATGATTCATTTTAAACCTCTGCCATGAAATGTGGAGATTAATATCCATTTCTTTTGTATCCTGTTCACATTTTCTGTTCTTATGTTTGTATTTAAATCTCTCCTTTTTTTCAATATTTAAATGTTTAGTATTTTAGCTTTTCACACTGTTTTGGAGCTACTAAAACCATTTTGTTCTGTTTTACATGCAGAAATGAACAAGTTAAATAAAAATAAAGTCTAGTCTCCTCTTTTAAGAAATGTTGGGTTTTTAATTGCAGTTTGGCAACTTATATTTGTGCATGTTAGCAGCAGAAGCAACAGAAAGGAGCTAGTCTTTATAAATATTCTGCAAGAACAAAGTTAGACTATTTTTAAAATTCAATTTAAAAACATTTCTTCTAAAGCTGCGGCAGCCTTACTACCAAAAATGGATGCATACTAATCAAGACTTTGATCTGAACACATGAACCTTTTTATTTTATATTTTAATAGGCACCTAACCAGACAAAACAGACATGAATGATTCTAGTCACAGGGTTGCTGATGGAGGCAAGACTTTGTGCTCGACTTCAATATTTGACTTCAGATGAAACTGAAGATGTTGAAGGTTAAAGTGGTGGGTGGTGCAGCAGATTTGCTGGCAAAGCCAAATCTGACAAAATATCATTGTTCAGATCCAGAGAGGTCACAGTTTCTCACGGAGGGACGGATGTTTCTTAACAAACTTTCAGCAGAACTTTAATTTTCATTTCCTTGAAAAAAAAATACTATAGTTTGGTGCAACAATCTGCATAGCAGATTAATTCTAAGGTTATGAGGAAAAGAAAAAATTAACCTGAAACCACTGAACATTTACTATTATAAAAGCTCACATTTCAACAAGAAGGTACTAATTTTTCCATTGAGGTGGCAAAATCACGATTCAAGGTAAGGTTAAACAATTTCACTTTAAATGGCGTGTTTCACAGGTTGGATAGAAAAATTAAGGTTTAGCCCAATGTTGCACATCTCAAAAAAAAAAGAAGACAAAAAAAAAAGCGGTACACCAATGTCCCCCATCGCAGAGGGTTTTGAATAGTGAATGTTTGAAGCTTTATGATTTTCTGAATTGGCAACGAACAGATTATGCAAGTAAACCTTAATGTTTTTGATGCAAGATATTCAAGTGGAGTTACAAAGAGAGAAGTAGTTTTTTTTTTTTTTTTGCTAAATATTTATATTTGGGGGGGCGGGCAGTAAATAGTCATTTTATTTTATATAAATACATAAATAAATGTTGATGTAAACGTGCAACTGAAATAACCATATGCTGTTTATTAATACAAAACAAATAACTTAAACAGTGACATGTAGTCACCAGAAAATGCTGAGAAATTGTGCTCAAGTTTGCATAAACAATTTTTGCATGAATCTTAAAAAATAGCACTGCATTAATCATTGTTTGAAACACATTAACACCACAAACTTGAAGGTAACTGTACATGAAGTCCTGAAGAGAGGTGAAAATGTTAAAAAAAAAAACAAAACCAAAAAACACTGAACATTTTTAACTTTTCCACTCTTTTGTTGAACAAACCTGACATGCAAAAAACATCAACAAAAAAAAAAAAAAAAAAAACGTGGAAAATGTTTGTTAAGCCAAGTTCTGATGTCCATTTTAGCATATCACCTTATCAAAGTGCCTTCTTCACCTTCTTCGTGTAATGTTATTAACAGTTGGGAAAAAAGCAACATTTTCACCTAGATTTACT
>JARVGS010001792.1:30752257-30762735 GCA_031762315.1 Hypsolebias antenori | reverse complement strand
GAAAACCCACGCATGCACAGAGAGAACATGCAAACTCCACCCAGAAAGGTCCTGGCTGAGCTTCGACCAGCGACCTACTCGCTGAACCACCGTGTCATCCCATCCCTACCATTTACATAGACTTATGTGGTGTTCTACAAGGACTGCACGAGTTCGTCTCTAAAGCATGTGAGTGCAGCAGGTAGGTTTAAATCAAATCTAATGCATGAACCGCAGTGTTGAAGACGTGAGTTGCCTCATTCACAACAGTCGTTCTAGCTCATCTACATCCAAAGCACCACCTTTACACAGAAACTAAAGTGAAGCTGGCCTGACTGCTCCTTTAAGACTTTGAGTCTGAAAGATTTCCTTCTCTGGCAGAACTTTAGCAACAATTCTTTCTGCACAGTCTATAATGAGAAATATGTTCGTTTCTCTTGAGAGTTGAGCACATTAATAAAAAAAAAATAAAAGTTTGTTTCTTGTTTTTGTTTTTCTTTGTTAAACTGCAGTGCCTGAACTAAACCGAGCACCTGCTGTCCCTTCAAATGCACTTTTCAAACCTTCCCACTGCAGGTAGAAATGTCTGGACGTTCAGAGGGGCCTTTGAACGTGAACGTGAAGCAGCAACGGCACAAACTGTTCTTGTTCCTGGAGAAGGAAGATTCTGGAGGACAGAGGGAGAGACGACGAGCGCTGGGTGGTGGAGTTGCCTAAAGATGGTATGATAAACAACGTGACCCAAAGCGGAAACAATCAGAAGCCATTACAGACCTCACGTCAGCGTTAGGGCGAGCCATGCTGCTTTGGGGACACACACACTGTAACACACACGTTCTCAGCGTCGTGAGGTCAGGCACTGGAGAATTACAGGATTCTGAGGCTCTTTAAAGCGTCTGCGCCCTCTGAGTTCTGTTTACTCGTTTGATGCACGCTGAAATTTATCATGTAGGCCGAACCCTTCACGTTGAGGTTTGGGAGCAGCCGGCACTCTCCTCTTAACAAATGAGGACATTTCAAAACAAAAAAAGTGTGAAAAAGCACAGATCCCTCTCCGGCTGTCCTTATCAGCAGAGCTCCCGCTGAAGAACGTGCCCTGAATGTTTGCCATCCAGACACCAGGTTCATATTTTCTCTTACGTTCAGTAAATGTTCAATTAGTGAGCCGAAAATAGCCGAGGCCGCCTCTCGTTGTATCAAGAGGGGTCCTTGCCCTCTTTTCTGTGGCTGTTTTTAAACGACCTTTGCTTCGATTCACACGAGAGGTCACCCGAGGCCTGGATTGTTTGGGATCTGAAACATCTTGAAGCACTTGTTATTGGGCTGGTGCCATATCTGGGTTTCTAAGAGGCCCCTGTTGCCATTTGTAAACACATGACACTAAAGGAGTGTAAGAAAAAAGTGAGGGCGTTTTTATGTGAATGAACTATATTTAGAAGAGACATTCATATTAAAATATTACATCAATTATTATGAAACTTCAGCTTCAGAAGGGATGAAGGATTGTTCAGATGGAGACTTGTTGGTGGGGTAAGTGTTACACCCTATAATTAAAGCACAAGCACACAAAAGTGCTAATCACAGTTAGGTCTTTACAGCATTGTGGTCCTTCTTGAGGGCAAATCTTTGTCATTATTTCTTTAAAAAGAGATAAAACAGTAACAATAATTCAAATTATTCATGCAGAATAATAAATTACCTAACCTTGAAGATATAGAGCATGGCTATTCAATTGGCGGCCAAGTCAGGCCCTCTGGTGAGCTCAGTTTGGTCCACCGATGGGTTCATTTTTAAAAAATAAATAAAATTAAAATAAAATATTGTAAACTGTAAAATAAACTTACTTAATGACAGTTTCTGGATGTCCGGCCTCTGAGCTCTTGGCGTTCAGTAACTGTGGCCTCATGAGCAATTCAGATGAATAGCCCTGATATATACCTGTAGAGTTTATACAGAGAGTTTAAGTGTGGGACATGAACGCCGCCAAGTTATGCTTTCAGTGTGATCTTTTTTTCAATTACGCATGTTTTTTTTTTTTTAAAGAACACACTTTTTTGAAAAAAAAAAAAAAAATCACATTGAAATCATCACTCGGCAGTGTTCATGTCTCAAGCGTGTCTATCAGCAGAACAGTTCTTTGTAATAATACATTTATCACAATCTTTCAGTTCAGCTGAATAAAAATCTACAGATACTAACATTTGATTTTAAATAAGAGAATAATTCAGTGAATACAACATTTGAATGTACCGGTATGTGGTAGCAGACTCTGGTGCATGTTGGCTGAAGTCAGAGCCATTGGATGTTCTTGTTTTCCATGTCAAAAATCTAACAAAATACTGATTAAAGAAGATTTGAAGTTGATTTTCTTGCCTTCAAAGTTGGGTATTTGTTTCTTAAGCCAACCAAGAGAAGACAGAGACTCTGGTTGTCTGGTGCGTCCTTATCTGATGGTCTGGATCAAACGGTTACAAAAGCCATAAATCTTGAGTTTGACACGTATTTTACAACCTTCTGTTTATTTTTATTTACCTGATTGTCCATCAGGACACAAATAATCCCATTTTCTTTTCCCAAAACAGTTTTTTTTCCCCACCGCACTTGCTTGCAGCTTGCTCGATGTCAGCGCAGGCAACAGGCCATTCATTTTGTTCATTAGTGGGACTTTTTTCCATTTTCCCATGGTGCTCTGTTTGTGTGTTGTGTGTGAACTCTGACCTTTGAGCTGATAGTGATGGTATGAATGATCTGAATGTCAGCGTGTCTGTTCCTACAGCTTCTTCCAAAATGAATGGCAAAGAAATCCTTCAGTTAAAAACGAATGGAGATGCAACGTCATGCACTGTTAGTGGTGAGATTCAGTGTTATACCAACACATGTTGCTTTCAGATTCTGCATTGAGGCTAATTTTTTTTTTTTTTTTACATACGTCAGCGTGCCACCTTCAGAAACAGCAAGGAACAGTAATATTTTAAATACTTCAAAAAAAAGTTACAACATTTCTTCCCAACAAAATTTATTTTGTGCTGCAGATGCATTGTCACGGGTACAAAACTTGCTACGCTAACTTACAAATGTACATATAGTCATTTCTGTTTAGAAATTAATAAATTAGAACAATAAATAGAATTTTATTTGACACAAGCAGCAGACATATCAAACAGCCTGTAATAAAAGGAAGTATTTCATCTGGGTAACGTGGCCTCTTTGACACGTTAAAGTCAGTATCTTCAGAAAGAGCCGTCTTTCCATGGAAGTGATGGACGACTTGGTTGGAGATAGCATGGTCAGTAATACTAAAAGGTTGCCTAAGAATGTGGACAATCCCATGTCCTGCTACATCAGAAGTGTCCAGAAAAGCAGGAGTGGTAGTGTACTTGTTTTTTGACCCTCGACACCTTGCTATCTCTGTGACTCGGGGAGAGTGGAAAGAAGGCATGTGAAGAGGGAAACAGGATTGAGATAAATAACCCTGCCACCGGAACCGCTTACACAGTGCTCACATGCCAGGGGAGCTGCAGAAGGCCAGAGGTGGGCCTGTAGGAAGCCGGAGGTGGGTCTGTACAGTCCGTGGCTTGTCAGGTTGCCTCAGGCAGGTCATTTGACTGCACCGAGGCACATGAAGTGCTGATTAGTAGTGCGCTTTGAGTGGGGAGGCCAGAGATAAGTGGAGAGGAAGACAGATGTCAGGGGGAAAGGAGAGGGAGGAGTACAGCTGACCCACTAGTTCCCACCAGATTGTAGGATAGACTCTGTTCTTTGAAAAAAAATCTTGTTTTTAATGTCTTGTAAGAATGAAGGCATAACTTTTTCTGTGACAACCTTCTGTTGCACAGCTCTGCTTTCTGTCCACTGTCTGACCAACGATGACTGATCGTCATGTTTTTACCTGTTTTTTGTTCAAATATATGTATATTTGTTCACTTGGATTGCACAATGGGTTCATCAACAACGAATAAACACTTCCAGTCCAACAAGCATTTATTTCTTTCCGCAAAGACTTTCTTCACTCATCTTCATGTAGCTTATTGTTTATTTTGCATCCTTCCTTTTGTGGTAAGACTTTACAAAGTGTTGAGCTGCGTGAATCGGTGGACTATCTGCAGCCACACTCAGCCACCACCATGCCTTCATACTTGTACTTGTAGGTGACCACACCTGCGTCGTCCAGGTAGAGCAGGGAGATGGGGTCCAGCTTGGTTGGCACACAACACGCCCGAGCCGCCTTCTGAGGACTGTTGATGTTGACCAACGTCTGGACAATGGCATGCTTCGTCGGCGTGACGTGCTTTGTCAGAGGGTAGGAACAGATGCCTGCGCATTCGAAGGCATCGTAACCAGTCGGGGCCACGATCCAACTGTCCCATCCGATGTCCTTAAACTCCACATACAGAGACTGCTTCTTGCAGTGGTTGCCCTTGACATTGCGACGAATGCGAGATGCTGTGTCATAGATCAAGTTAGAGCGCATCTGGATAAGATCTTCTTCGTCTGGGTCTCCCTCAACTCCATCCTCTCCCAGCTCCCCCCACAATCCATCCATGCCTGTCTCCATGCCATTTTTCAGAACAGCGTTTGAAGTTTCATGGTCGATCATCTCATTCAGCTCTCGCCTGTCGTCACGATGATCGCTGCTCCGATCATCAGAGAAAACAATCAGTAGGGGTTTGTGCTTCTCCTTGGGGCTGTTTTCGATCCTCATGTCTCCTTCAGGTGAACTCGTGCCATTGCTATTGTTCTTCATGCCTTGAGCATTCTCATCATCACCAGTGCTGGAGATGTGCACCTCCAAGCGGCGTGTGGTGCCACCATCAGATCTGTGCCAACGCTGAACGGCGGCGGTGAGGTCAAAAGCCTCCCAGCCATTATCGGTCCCGTAAACTTGACGAGAGGATAATTCCACCAGCTCAGTCTGCTCCTCTGTCTCTCTGAACGTGTCGCCTCTCACCTCCTTAACATCGGTCGTGTTGTCCAACCAGTCGTGTGACACCAGTTCGTAGATGGTGACCTTGCGGTCAACACCAGCATAGAGATGGCGGTCAGTTTGCACCAAAGTGTAGAGGCGAAGCTCAGCTGCTGTGATGTGTTCATGATGGGGAATCGACACGTTGAAAAGGAGTGGGTGACGTCTCACTCCTCCACCACCCACAAAACTGGGATTTGTGTCTAAACAGAGGAAAAACAAAAGTTAGATTTATTTTTTCACCGCAAAGCTAATTTTAGCTACATATTAAAATGTGATTTTGAAACCCAAACAGCAGCATTTTTACTGAAAGTCAAAAACTGAAGCAGCTTTGCAAAGAATAGCTCTGAGGAAAAGGATCATTGTTAGACGAGATAATAAAGGAGGACATTTTGAGTCACACAGACTTGGAGCCACATTATTAGAAACGGAACATTTTTGAATCATTAATTAAAATGCTAATAAATATTATTACTATTGTTATTATTAGAACATATAGGCAATTTAGACAATACAGCACTTCCTAAATTATGGTTATTTGTATGATTAACAAAGCCATCATGAAAGTTGTACCTTCATTTTTGAAGCTGCGTATGATATTGGCAGTGGGCATGGCAGTCTGGTCATTAGCAAAGCGGTTATAAAGCTCCATCATGTATTCAGGAGGCTCCTCTCTCGTACTTCCAGCAGGCAGAGGCGGAGGACCCAAACCAGACAGGTTAAAAGTTCGTAGAAACTGCTCCTTCAGGCTTTCCAGCAGGTTTTGCATTTTGCTGTTGTCGTCCTGCTCCAGCAGTGATGGATCCACCACTCCTCCATACCCGTCCCCGAGTCCTGGAGCGGGACGTTGCCTCCGATGAGTGTTGGAGATGGGGCTGCTCTCTCCGCACAGAGGCCCCCAGAGCAGCACGATGGAAAGCAGCAAGAAGAAAATCTTGGAGGTGCAAATGGTTCCCAGTTTAGAGACCCAAATGCTCGCCATGAGAGAAGTAATCTGCAGCTCTCTAGTTTCTACCCTCTAGGGCGGCCTATGGATGAGCTCATGCAACGAGGAAATAAAATGATTTGGTTCTCTCACTGTGTAACTGGTTCAATGAAGTTCTGGTGAGTTCATCTACAGCTTGAGACACTTCTGGTTCCTTAGCCGAAGCTGAATCGGTGTTGACCCATGCACTGACACGAGTCCCTCTGCAGGCGTGTTTGCTCCTGGTGCTCTCCTCCAGATCCCACAGCATTTATTCTCATGCACACTTTTTGAAGTCCCTTTCAATAGGACCGTGGTTCCGGCAACAGGGTGGCCGAGGCTTGTCTTTGTTTGTCCGATTCATCTCTGTTGTGTCCTCTCCCCTGTCAGTCTGTCTCTGTGCACTGCTCCCTCTTTTCCCAGCTCGGTGTTTCAGTCCCTTATCTATAATATGGCTCTGCATTGCACAGTGCTTGTGGTCTCTTTGTGGGGTGTGTGTGTGTGTGTACGTGCCTTGCGTTTAACTGTGTGTGATGCCCTAGCGGGTGCGTTATCTCACAACTTCCTTAATGAGGATTTTATAAACACTGTCCTGTAGCCTCTTCCTTGTGGATTGGCGATTTTGTTGTTGGTGGGCGTTCCAGGGTTGATTCTCTTCACTTGTTTATTTGCTTTGGAAATGGTGGAGTTCTGCAAACAGTTTTTTCATTGAGCATTTCGTTTTGACAGAATACAATGTGGGCCTGTTGATGTTGTTGAAAATGGCAGGATACGTCCATCAGACAAAATTGTTCCCAACAAAATCAAAACGCAACGAGGTGTAGGATCACAACGGTGGAAAACAAACGAAGAGTTTAGTTGAGTCTAGTTGAAATATAAAGAAATATAAAATGTAAAAAGATTCAGCAATCACGGTCTTTGTTTTCTTTTTGGATGTCATTTCTGAGTTATTCCAATGTAATAATCATCTTTGTAAATAAGAAAAATAAGGTAGAACGCAAAACACGTGGTTTCAACAAGAGCCAGGCAAAGCTTTCTGGAAACATTCCTCTTGATTAGGATGACAGCAACAAGTCAAAGGTGAAGTTTGCAGCAACCTCGTGACAGAGGAAATGTCCACCATCCAACTATGTCAGACATCCAACAAATGTGTGGCCAGTGCCACTCTAATGGTGACACGGGCTGTCCCATCCAACAGCTCTGTGAAGCCTCGATCGTGTCGGCTCCTCAACAGACCCAAATACTTGCTCAGTTCGTCACCTGCACCCCCTTCCCAACATGCAACTGTCCTTCATTCCTGAGCTTCTTCTCGTGACCCCCAGATACACTCCTGATTTCAGTGCGTCACTGAGATGGGAAAGAATGAGCTTTTCCTGCCTCTGCCACTCATCTGCCACACTGACAGTTGACAGACGTGCTGTTATCTGGTGCTTTGTTGGACTGCTGCAACAGACTACCACATCTTCCTGATGGGCTCGAGCCTTGATAGTGGCAGTGTCCTTTTGCACAGAAACACACACAACTAGGCCCCTCCATGTGGTCTTCATTAAAGGCCTCTCAGGGTGTAACAAATGTGGATTTGTGGAGGCGATGGATACTAAACCTGGGTTAAACTTTCCAACACACTATTTTGTGCTGATATCCAATTTCCCAGTTTTATTATGTCCATCGGTCTGCCCAGTGGGATGAAACACAACTGAAACCAGTCCAATTCTGGCTAATTACTGATTGCTACACAGCAGAATGTAACAATCACTAATCTTTGCAGTTTGTAAAGCAAAATCAGTTTATTTCTATTGGCAATGGCTCAACAAAAGCATTCCTGTTATTACACATCCATCAACCTTCATGGACACATGGGTCTGAGAGGATTCAGTCTCTGTTTAAACATTAAATGAGGCCTAAAGGAAATATCCAGTTATTCTGCTGCATCTAACTATCTATACCCTCTTCTTCCTTTTTCAGGTCGCGGGGGTCACTGGTGCCATGTCCAGCCATCACTTTGTGAGAGGTGGGGGACACACTGGACAGGTCTCCAGTCCATCACAGGGACACATAGAGACAAATGAGACAAACAACCATTCACTCACTCACCTAGGGACAATAGAGTTACCAATCAGTCAAACGTGCATGTTTTTGGTCTGTGGGAGGAAACTGGAGTACCTGGAGAAAATCCACACATACACAGAGAGAACCTGCAAACTCCACCCAGAAAGGCCCCGGACCGGGATTTGAACCAGCTCGCTGAGAGGCAGCAGCTCTACCAGTTGAACCACTGTGCTAATGTATGCATTACCATTTAACTGTTGTTGTTACGGACATGTATTTCCTCCACCAATTTTTTACAAAATGTTTAAAAAAATGCACATCTTGTCTAAGAATAGTACACTATGACAGTTGGTAGCATCACATTATGCAGGATTCTCCTAAACTCTTGCAATACAACTGTTTTTTTTTTCACAAACTTCACATTATTTGAATGGCATCTATATCAAAACGTTAGTGTTTTTGTCTTTTTAACCAGTGTGTCTCACTGCTGTAGGACAGGGGGTGTCCTATCAGCTGCACACAATGTGCAACATGTGCAAACCCAAACTCTCATTAACTTCTGTTGTGACTAAGATTAAAATTTGCTCTTCAGAACTGAATGATAATTTTAATGTATCACGCTTCATGATAAAACGAACACGTGTGACGACGACACTTCAGCCTCGTAGCGTTCAGATTACATTCAGCTCAACTTTAAGCTTTTTGCACAATGCCTGTTTGAGGCTTATATTTTGCTCTTCCTTGTTGTCTTCCTGTCTTTTTAAGGATGCTGACAGGAAGAGTGTTGTTCCTATGGTTACCATGGTGACCCCAGCTGCTGCATTGGCACTTTTTTCTTCTTTTTTTCACATCTTCTGATATTTCATCCTTTTTTCTGCTTTATTTTCATTTTTATTTGTACCCAGTTTGTAAAAAATAAATGAATAATAACATATTAATAATAATAATAAACCCCTCAACTGTGTTGTAGAATGCCTTGGGACAGATGAAGGATGGCATAATAATATCTTGCACATGAAAAAACACTTGACATGATAAAAGTTTATTGAAATTAGATACCTAATGATGACACGTGTGTGCATGTGCACGCCTATCATCAGTTTCAGACAGTTCAGTTCGTCTGGCCATGTGCATCTATGGTAATAATTTAATTTTTCCAGGTGTGGCTCTTCCTTCCCTGTACGCTCTGTTTCACAGATAAGTTCTTGTGGCTGTGGGAGAAACACTTGTTTAAAGTCTCTAAATGAACGGTGATGTTAATGAACACAAACTTTTCTAGCAGGCACAAAGAAATGAGCCTAACACTTCTCCCCAGGGCCAAACAGATTCAATTAGTGCAGCCTGGTGATGAAAGATGGCCGCAGGTCAAGCAGTTCCTCCTAAATTAGCCCAGAAAGTCTGAAGAAGACCACTGAGTTGAAGCTTATTCATTGCTCTCTGACTAAGAAATGCTGAATGTCTCTTTGCAGCTCCTCGTTGCGTCTCTGGGTCTCTTGTTGGCTGCGCTCTGCTTTCTTTAAGCAGATCTCCAGAGCGGCCGCACGGCGCCGCTCTGCCTCCAGAGCGGCCTGCAGCTCTGCCACAGAGGCCTTCAGCTCCTTGTTCTGCTGCTGCAAACTGCCAGAGGACAGAAAAACTGATCAGACAAATAGTAAAAAAAGAAAAAATAATAAATCCATTAAAACAAAGGTTTTTTTTGTCCTCGTGCTTCACAGCAACAACAAGACGATTCAGTTCAGACGCTCTGCTGTCATCGTCATCATCACTGCTGAGCTGGACTCACGTGTTTAGAAGCTGCTGCTGGTCTTCCTTGGGTTCTGGCCTGCTGTTGAGCTGCTGCACTGAGCTGCTCCCCGTCAAGGCGTCCGCACTCCTCTGATGAGCGAGCACTCGCGCCGGATGGGAGTTACTTTCTGCTGTCTGGAAACCAACAGCAGTGGATGTGTTGTCACTCCCCCTTCGAGCTGTAAGTCTGTCCACCTTGTCCCTGCTGCTCATCTGAGATCCCCCAAAAAACGATCCTGAACTCCTCAGGTCCAGGATTTTAAAAATGTCCTCTGAAAACGTCCCACTCTTCTCTTCCACACTTTCCTGTTTGCAGCTCCACCTGTTGAGGGCTTCTGCCTTTGCTGCCATCCCGGTGAGGGGGCAGTTAAAGGTGGGGAGAGTCTGTGTTCGTTTGCGGGGACATGCGAGCGAGTCGTCTACGTCGGGGGACAGAGGCTCCTGCAGAAGTGTCCGGGGCTGGCCGTCACTTCTTAGTGGACCTGGACTGTCCATGTCCTTTTCCTCCTCTTCTGGAGACTCGGACAGAGATCCACCCCACATCTGAGCGAAACACAAAGAGTTTAAAGAGCAACAGAAGAAATAAATAGATTATTTGGAAACTTTTGACCTCATGGTCAGTTAGCCATGTTTTAATTTGAAAAGCTATTACAAAGGATTCTGAGGACTGCTGCCCTGTACCTGATGCACCTCCCCTCGCAACCTGTGTGCCATGGTCTTACCTCCATCAGTATGGGG